>OX359289.1:56287603-56292603 GCA_947179395.2 Pulicaria dysenterica | reverse complement strand
AAACCATGCAACATAGGGAGATTTCCTTTCTTGGATTCCTCCATCTTAAAGCGTCTCACAGAATACAGCTCGCATCGCCTAGGTCCTTCATTGAAAAGCAATTCCCTAGCCAAGCTTTGACACTTCTTAAGCTTGGGATATGATTTCCAATAAGTAGAATATCATCTACATATAGAACCAGGAAGACTATGGTGCTCCCACTAGCCCTGACATATACGCAAGGTTCATCTTTACTCTTCGAAAAACCAAACTCTTTGATTTTCTCATCAAAGCAAAGATTCCAGCTTCGAGATGCTTGCTTAAGTCCATAAATGGACTTCATAAGCTTACAAACCTTGTTCGGATACTTTGGATGTTCAAAACCGTCATGCTGTCTCATATACACCTCTTCATTAAGCTTCCCGTTAAGGAAGGCGGTTTTTACATCCATTTGCCAAATTTCATAATCATGAAACGCAGCTATAGCAAGTAGTATCCGGATTGACTTCAACATGGCCACTGGGGAGAAAGTTTCATCATAATCAATCCCTTGAGTCTAAGTGAAACCCTTTGCCACCAGTCGGGCTTTGAAGATATCCAAGGTTCCATCTATGTCGGGTTTCTTCTTAAAAACCCATTTACACCCGACGGGTTTAATCCCTGGTGTAGGATCAACCAGTTCCCAAACCTGGTTATCCGACATAGATTGCATCTCGCTCTCCATTGCCTTCCTCCATTGAGCAGACTTAGGGCCTGCCATGGCTTCCTTGTAGCTGGTGGGATCATCATGATCCACCAATAACTCATTGCCCTCAGATATGAGAAACCCATATCTCTCTGGCTCAAAACGAGTCCTACTGGAACGCCTAGGAGTAGACGTTGCAAGAGTGTCAGGTACCGCAGCATTATCTTGCTCGGTATTTTGGCTAGTGCCAACCTCAAGCCCTTTATCGGCCGACCCTTGATCTTCCTCAAGGTCAACTTCCTTACTGCCGTGTTTGGATAGCAACTCCCTTTCAAGGAAGAATGCCCTTCGAGCAACAAAAACCTTATTCTCTGAAGGTTTATAAAATAAATATCCAACACCGTTAGGAGGATAACCAATAAAATAACACCTCTCCGAACGAGGTTCAAGTTTGTCTTCAGCCTCACGTCTCACGTAGGCTTGACAACCCCAAACTCGTAGGTATGAAAGTGTCGGCTTCTTACCATGCCACAATTCATAAGGTGTTTTAGCGACTTTCTTGGTTGGTGCGAGGTTAAGGACTCTTACCGCAGTTTCTAAGGCATATCCCCAGAAACTAATAAGTACCTCCGCTCGACACATCCTAGACCTTACCATATCAAGCAAAGTCCGGTTCCTCCTCTCAGCGACCCCATTTAATTGTGGAGTCCTCGGAGGTGTTAATTGTGAAACAATTCCACAATTTTTAAGATGATCGACGAATTCGGTACTAAGATACTCTCCACCTCTATCAGACCGGAGTATCTTTATAGTCTTGCCCAACTGATTCTGAACTTCGTTTTGGAATGTCTTGAACACCTCAAAGGTTTCATTCTTGTGTTTAACAAGATAGACATACCCGTACCTACTATAATCATCTATAAAGGTTACGAAGTACCTTGAATTATTCCTTGTGACATGCTTGAAAGGTCCACATACATCCGTATGGATTATGTCTAAAAGGTCCTTTCCCCTCTCACTTGTTCCCGTGAAGGGTGCTTTTGTCATTTTGCCCAATAAGCAAGATTCGCATACTTCATTTGATCCTTGATCAAATGATTCCAAGATCCCATCCGATTGGAGCTTGGTGATACGAGTCTTGTTTATATGGCCAAGACGACTATGCCACATGGAATATTTATCCAAACCATTTTTGGAGTCAGAATCAATGTTCATGATAGATTGTCTTGATTCAATGTATGCATTTGCCTCATATATGCCATGACATGGTAAAGCTTTAAAATACTCAACTTCATTTTTAAAACAAATGATTGTAACACTTACAAATTTAAAATCAAAACCATCGTCATAAAATTTGTGAAAAGAAATAAT
Organism: Pulicaria dysenterica; assembly: GCA_947179395.2. NCBI lineage: Eukaryota > Viridiplantae > Streptophyta > Magnoliopsida > Asterales > Asteraceae > Pulicaria > Pulicaria dysenterica. The sequence goes on along the minus strand of OX359289.1, from coordinate 56,290,568 downwards.
GTTTCTAGCCACATAGGGCGAATAGCATACATCCTTTAACAAAAAAGATAAACCGGTCTTGAATGAAAGCTTCAAATCTCCTTTAGCTTCCACTGGGACAACCTCCGAGTTTCCCATGACAAGATCCAGTTCTCCCCGCTCCAAGCTCCTACTTTCCCTTAGCACCTGCACCATATTACATATGTGAGTGCCACAGCCAGTATCCAATACCCAGCCTTTAGAAGTAGAAGTATGGTGGAGTTCTATCATGAACGTACCTGATGTATCCGGACCCGATATGCTCATTGCCTTGAGCTTGTTGAGTCCCTCCAGGTACTTTGGGCAGGTACGGCGGTAATGGCCCTTGCCCCCGCAGAAAAAGCACTCCGCATCCTCCGGAGCCTTGGCTTGGGGAAGTTTCCCCTTGCCCTTGCCCTCGGAGGCCGGGTTAGGCTTGGCCCCGCCAACCTTTCCCTTTCCCTTCCTTTTAGAGGAAGAGGCGGCCTTCTTCTTCGTGATGCGGCCTTCCCGGATGGCGAGAACATGAGAGGTGGAGGAGGATGGCTTGTTCTTGGTCATGCTAGACTCAGCGGTCTTCAACATACCATGAAGTTCCATCAAGGTTTTATCCATGCTGTGCATATGATAACTCATAACGAATTGATCGTATGCACCGGGCAGGGATTGGAGGATTAAATCAACCGCCATCTCCCTCCCGATGGTAAAACCTAACTTCTCCATGCGCTCGATGTTTGCTTTCATACGCAACACATGCGCGCTCACATTCCCACTCTCTTGCATCTTGCAAGCAAGGGTTGTCTTGAGGCACTCGTACCTCTCTTGCCTCGCCTGCTGCTGGAACATGTCCTTTAGCTGCACGAGCAAGTCATAAGCACTAAGATGATCCATTTGCTTTTGCAAATCTTGGTTCATCGTGCTCAACATAAGGCACGTGACTTCCTCAGTCTCCTTGAGGCGTTTTTCATACGCCTCACGGATAGCCCTTGTTGCACCAGCAGGAGGTGCCTCGGGGAGGGGTTCCTCTACGGTATGCAACTTTCCTTCATAGCGTAAGACCAACCTCAGTTGTCTATGTCAATCCATGAAATTGCTACCATCGAGTTTCTCCTTTTCAAGGAAAACCCTAAGAGAAACGTTGGTGGTGGTGTTTGTTGCGCTTGTTGATGCCATCTAAAATTTGCAAAGTAGATATTAGTTATTATGATATTTTATCTTGTTTAATAATTTACCCAATAAGAATTAGTTAAACAAGGCTAAGAACCGTATTTCATCCTACCATGTGACGGGGTTACCGCGGATCACATGATAAAACTATTTAGGTCGGCAACCATTTTGCCAATTGCAATCTCCATCGCAATCCTTAGCACATGCGGGATCCTACGACAACCAATGGTCGTTTGGCATGTTTGATCCCTTCTTGCACCAATTTTAAGTCTTGAAATTTTGGTTAACTCGTGCTAAGCTCGACAATTAACCAAGATTTCAAACCTAAAATTGCAAATCGTCCGTCAAGACATACGGTAACAAATCCACCAAAATTGGCTCGTGCTAAGCTCGACAACCAAAGTTGTGAATTTGCCACAATCACCTTCCACACAGTTTCATGAGAATTGGCTCGTGCTAAGCTCGACAACCAAATCTCATAAGACTAGATTCGGGTGGTATCGACTTACGGATGGTGCATGATTTACATTTTGTGGAAAAACGGGCCTTTTGTTTCCGGTTTGGTTTTGAGTAACTTATTAGTGACAAATCCTATTTTCACTAGGTGGGTTAATCAATGTATGTGATCGCGCGCGAGAAGAAACCATTTTTATCAAAACTCTTGTGATTTTATTAATTTTATCAAAAATTTTCTAGCATGCGAAACCTACAATCCATGCATAGAATAATAAAATCACATCACACGCAAAATACAACATAGTCGGTAATTCTTGCCATAAAACCTATGTGTTCCTCCCGTGAGCCAAAACGGGAAGAACTCGGTCAAACTAAGGGACAAAACAAACTTGACGCGAGCTCCCACTAGAACCACCATAGCCATCGGATTTCTTTGGCTTCTAAGGGCTCCATGCTCCATCTTGTTTTGCCTCCTCTTGTGTCTTCATCCCTCCATCATACAATACATAATACAATAGAAAATAAATGGCATACAAGCCACATAATTTTCCTATTTATCTAATACTTGTACATGGATGAATGAAATGGCATGCAAGCTACAAATTATTACAATCAATCTGAACTTAATAAATTTACAGCCTCAAATGTGGATTAAAACCACCAAATTGCATGCACAACACAAATCAACCAAATGGGCCAAGGCAAGATTACCAACTCATGTTAACACATACAACCAAACAAATCATGCTACTACTGGAACAACATGAAAAACATCTTTGGAACAAATTTCTAGAAGGTACAAGTGCTAAAAATCCCGAGACCTAAGCTGTTTTATTCAAAATTTCGAAAAAACAATTTCCAGTAGCGTTAGCGCCGCTAACCCTAGAGACTTAGCGCCGCTAACTCTAGGATAGCGCCGCTAACCCTAACGGCAGAATACAAACACTTTGATTTCGGGTTTTTCAAGCCACCAAGTGCTATTCTAACATAGAGGTGGCTCTGATACCACTGTTGGGATTTCAAGAACACGCAACGGAAGTGAGAACGACATAAAACATGCATGCAAGTGTTCAAAACTATGAAATCCCAAGCATGGATCTACTCTATGTACAAAATAGCAACTAGAGAAGAAGGAAAGAGAGTTATACCAGCTCCTAAGCTCCAATGATCTCGTGATGGTGGCTGAAAGGTTGAAGAAGCAAGGAACTCCTTCTTCTTGTTCTTGTCTTCTCTCGAAATCAAAAACCGGGCACAAGTCCAACAAGATGTGCTAGCACCCTTTGATGATATCTTCTTGAACTTGAAATATCACCTTAGAACAACAAATAATCTTCAGGACCAAAAG
>OX359289.1:56280103-56282603 GCA_947179395.2 Pulicaria dysenterica | reverse complement strand
TGTTTTAGTAGAATACTCAAAAGAAAGAGATTTAGACAATGCATCAATATCAAATAACCAATCAGGTCCATTACCTGCAATATTGATCCTATGCTCATTGAAAGAGACATTCATACTCTTTTCTATGATTCTAGTGACATTGTTAAAAACTCTATAAGCTTTACTTTGAGTGGAGTATCCTACAAATAAACCTTCTTCAGCTTTACTCTCAAATTTGCCTAACTGTGATTTGGTATTGAGGATGGTGCAAGGACAACCAAATGGTTTGAAGAAGTTGATTAAAGGTTTTCTCTTGAGAAACAACTCATAAGGAGTTTTCCCTTTTGACTTGACTACTTGTACTCTATTCTGAACATAGCAGGTAGTGTTCACTGCTTCTGCCCAGAATGTCATTGGAAACCTAGAATCAGCTAACATGGATCTAGCAGCCTCTATCAAAGTCCTATTCCTTCTCTCAGCAACTCCATTCTGTTGGGGAGTCCTAGGGGCACTGAACTGTCTTTCAATACCTTTACTTTCACAAAAACTGTTTAGTTCATAGTTCTTGAATTCAGAACCATTGTCAGATCTAATGACTTTCACCTTTAAATCAGATTGATTTTCAATTTTAAGAATAAGAGACTTAACTAACTCAGCAGTTTCATCCTTAGTTCTAAGAAATTGAACCCAAGTAAACCTGGTGAAATCATCAACTATGATTAAATAGTAGGCTTTCTTCCCTATACTCACTACAGAAGTAGGACCAAAAAGATCCATATGCAATAGTTTTAAAGGTGCGGTAATGGAAGAAATCTCTTTGGACTTATAAGAAGTTTTGTGTTGCTTGCCTTTAAGAAATGCCACACAATGATCATCACATGAGAACTCTTTTTGGGGCAAACCTCTTACCAAATTGTTTTTAGCTAACAAATTCATGGTTTTAAAATTCATGTGACACATCCTCCTATGCCAAATGACAGACTCATCATGAGATGCTTTGGAGAGTAAACAGCTTAACACATTCTGTTTAGCAATCTTTTGTGGATCAAGACAATATACATTATCTTTTCTAGGTGTTCTTAAAAGAACATCCTTCTCATTTAATTTAAAATCTTTTGAAAGAATAATGCATTCTGAATCTGTAAACAAAACTTTGTTTCCATTGTCACAGATTTGAGATACACTTAACAAATTGTACTTAAGCTGTTCAACAAAGAAAACATCATTAAATGTAAGTGTACCTGCCTCAACAGCTCCTTTACCTGTGATTTTTCCTCCCTTTGGATTGCCTCCAAATGCTACAAATCCTCCAGTGATTCTTTTGAAATCCTTCAAACATTTTGGATTTCCAGTCATGTGCCTTGAGCATCCACTATCCACATGCCAAATTCCTCCTTGATTGGCCCTATGAATGCTCTGCACAAATAAAATCAGTTAGCAGCAGGAAGTACCCAGGCCATGCAGGTCTTGGGTACACCATTTAAGTCATAATACTTAAATAGAGTTTGGTTCTTTTTGATTTCATCCAAATTAGATTTCTCTAATTTGTGTGATGAATACTTTGTAAGAACATGTGGTTTCCAACTGTTGTGATTAACAGTGGACACCTTTGAACAAACAGCTGGTGGAGTTGGTAAAACAGATGAATCAACTTGTGATTCCTTTTGATTTTCAGTATGAAGAACAGTTTTACCTTTTCCAGAATCAGTTTGTTTTTGTATTTTCATCCAAGCCAAACCAGCAGTTTTTGGTTTTGCTAAAACAGTTTTGGAACTGTTAGTTGGTTTGGATGTAACTGTTTTAGAACTGTTTGCCAGTTTTGGCTTAGCAGTCTTAGAACTGTTGATCTGTTTTGACTTAACAGTTTTAGAACTGTTATTCTGTAGTTTGGGACTTTTGTTTTGAGTGCCATTGGTCTGTGGGTTATAGTAACAGTCTTGAACTAAATGATTAGATCTTCCACAAATGTAGCACTTTTTGGTTTTCACAATAGGTAAACCAATTCTTTGTGACCAGAATTGGTTCCTATTTCTTTGATTTCCTCTAACAGCTGCAGATTGAGGAAACTTTTGGACACCATGTTTTTGACATGTGCATGCAGGCATTTCAGTATGCCTTTTCTTAGGCTTGGGTTTAGCCTGAGATTTTGAAGCTTCCATTTTCTTCTTGGTATACACAACTTCACCAACTTTCTCCTTTCCTTTGGCTTTGGTACTAACAGTTGGGCTTTTTAGCTTAGAACTGTTTGGGTTCTTGTTGGAACTGTTAGTGTAAAGATGGGGACTATTTGTAACAGTTGTGGAACTGCTAATAGAGTTAACAGCTTTTGAGGGTTTTGGCTCATTGGTAAGGGGTTCAGTGGATGCTTTTACAAACACCACAGGTTGTAAAGATGATTTTGTGGGAATGGGCTCACACAGGATGTGATTTTCATATGGAATACCTTCATCCTTCTTCACAACTTCCTCATTATCTTCAACACTTACTACTGACACAACTTTATCTTCATAACTCTCAAACT
>OX359289.1:56232603-56237603 GCA_947179395.2 Pulicaria dysenterica | reverse complement strand
AAAGTAAGAAAGTTTCATGCTATAGCAATTCATACATCTCGGGTCGAAGGACGTAATGATATTATCCTTCCGAGTCACTCTATGACCATGATCCATGAAGTGAACTCGGGTGTGGGTCTTCCAGTTACTTGAAACTCCTTTCAAGCACAGGTTACTGTTGCATTTCATGCATTCAATCCTTGATTAATGCCTAACCAACACCTAACCTCAGCCTTAATTCAAGCTTCCTTCCCTTGAAGAATGACTGGCTGTGGAAATTTAGAATGTATAAACATTCTGGGAAGTGCTTAAACATGCTAAGATGGAACACAGTAAAGACCAATGAAGGTAACCGCATCATGCGTATATATAGTCTCTACTATATATCGATACAATCATCGGTTAGCAGTACTGCTTACCGTTCCCAAAGCTTATAAGTAAATCAAACATTTACTAAAACGATATTCGAGCCTAGTCATAAGCATTGACAATGCTATTATACCTAGTATGTATAACATCACTAGTGTTTGACAACGGCTTAACTATGGGATCATTCACACAATATCCCTTTTGTACTCTTTTGTATTCTCTTATTAAACCACTTGCAAAGTGTTTATCTAAGAGATCATACACAATATAATCATAGTCATCATATACTTAATGTTACCGAAGTCAACAATAGGATTAATGACACTTAGAGTCGTCATACTCTCATTGTAACCAAAGTTCATAATAGAGTTACTGACACTCACTTTTATTAGAGTCGACATACCCTAAATGTTACCAAAGTACACAATAGGGTCAATGACACTTATTTAAATCTAAATGTCGTATCTACACCACATATTTGAATATCCAAAACTTCGATTAAAATTCGACAGTTTCATAGGTATAGATTTTCTTGCAGTACTAACTTACTCAAGACAATTCTATTTTCGTCGAACATCAAGAACATATATTAGTATTTCTTGAATCTAAAATCCACTTGATTCCATGTTTTCTATTCATACTCATAGTACAATAATTCCATCACTAGGTTGTAAAACAACCCTAAATTAGGACATTATTTTTATTGAGCATATTTTGCTAAGAACACATGAAGCTCCCACTAGCCCTGACAAGCATATTTAATCTTGTTTTCGTAAGGTGACAACAATATTTCACTTTATCCAAGTTATCTTCAACACAACTACTAGAACATATTTCCATATTATCAATATGAAAAGCTTTGTCTCTAGTCGGTATTTGAAGTTGTCCATAGATGCATATATGTTAGTCCCTTCACCCCTATCGGATTACACCTTAGGTGTGGGATTAACCCAAGTCAAGTACTTCGATGCAGCAAATTGATTACATCTATGTATGCCATTCCCTTCTCATATTCACTAGTGAACACAGGGTCCCACTATGTTTCCAATGAATGGTAACATCACAATGATTTACCATCAAGTTGTTGCTACTCTGATATGACAACCTCATATCTATAACAACCTTCTTGATTTCCATCAGATATAAATAAGCAATGGATATTGTTAGGTTTTACCAGCATCTCTATGCTGATTAAGTGCTAGTGTCCACATTAGGTCTTTTATTTAAGTTTAACGTTCTTCCACTGGAATGCTTTTGTAAATTGTTCTTTCCCTTTTGAATAACCAAACATGGTTCCCATAAGTTCAAGAACAATTATCCAAAACTCGGATGAACTACTTAAATATACAAGCATCGACTTATAATTCATACATCTCCCACTTAATGTAGAATGAATAATTTTAAGTTGTGAGATTGATAAGCAAAGTACTCTTTCTAGTCAAAATCTCATTGGATGCTTAAGTTGACCATAATGTTGTGTTTCAGATTGAGAACTTGGTTCATAAAAATTAATGTATACCAATCACATTGAATACATGTTTTAGGCCTGCCTTTTACCAGATTATCAACAAAGATATCCGGTTTTGTTTAAAGTAACACCATGTACAAAATGTGTTTCTTAGAGAAAACGAATTATGGGATAAACCCATGATTCATTTCATGTTTAAACTAATATAGATAGTAAAACTTAGTATCTATTCTAGATCTAAGAATTTACGTCTATATGCCCTTATTGATTCTTAATTTCTTAAGGTTATTTCCGAACACCTCTAGGTTTCAGACACAAACCTTTTATCTAGTTAAACATTCTCTCAACAACCATCATAAAGATGGTGATGGAGAATCTTACTAGTGTCACTCTATATGGTATACTTGTACGGATTATCCACATAAGTGTGATCAAAATCCAACAAGTTATAATCCTTCCTACCAACATAGGTGAAGGATTTCTTAATCATCCTAGTCCAATAAACAATATTTATATCCTTCATTTAGCCCGAGGCTAAACTTTTACAAAGATCCTAACCACATGGATCCAAGCGATGTAAATGTTGTTTACTTGGTTAAGTTTGATTATGCCATATACTAATGTATCCAAACCACTTTTGGATCTAAGAATCAATTATTTCATGATCGCCTTACTACTTATAATGAGCCTTTATGTATGCAATGATATGGATAAGTTTTGATTGGATAAAACATATCAAAATAAATTTTCAAAATTGTTTCAATTCCAAGTCATCTACATCGTCATCAAATGTGTATTTAAGCACCATAAATGGTCAAAATAACACATAAGCTTTGACATGGATCGAATTTGAAATGAAACCATCATAATGAAAAATCTTTTAAACAAAATACATAGTACAAAATATCCATCATCTCTAAAGAACATACAATAAAGCAAGTCTTGCCACGCAGGGCGTACAAACAAAAGTAATAAATTAATCCGGAAACAATGGCGAGATCAACACTCCCAATTCTCTTGTAGAAGACAATCAACAAAATTTCTTCTTGAGAGATCTGGCTCTTCAAGCTCTTCCTTTTGCATCGAACAGACCTACACTTTGCAACAAAATAAATTTGTGACAAACGTGAGTCATATAGCTCGGGTAAACAACCCAGCTTAATAAGGAATGGCAATGAAGTATAATCATGAATGTACCTTAAGTAGGAAAATTAACTCTCTCTTATCTGAGAAGTTTTATATCCTCTCGGCACGGAGGGCAGGCATGACGGCCCCAATCCCCAAATCTACCGCAGAAGTAGCAAACCAACCCTTGTTGAGTCTCTTTAGGCATATCATCAATATCCATAGACTCAAAACTTGAAGTAAGCTTGGATACACCAACTTCTTCATTTGATGGGATCAATTTCTTCTTCTTGGCTAAAAGTTGTTCCTTAGAGCCAAAAACAGGAGTGAATGAGGATGATTCATGCTTGGACATGTTGGATTCAACATCCTTCAACATTCCATGCAGTTCATCTATAGATATTTCCTTTCCATGCATATGATAGTTCTCTACAAACTTTTCATATGATGCGGGCAGAGAACGAAGTATGAAATTCACACCAAGCTCCCTCCCTATAGGAAAACCTAGTCTCTCCATCTGGTACATGTATGACTTCATCTTCAAAACATGGGCACTAACACTCCCGCCTTCCCGCATCTTACAACCGGTTAGACTTTTAACGCACTCATAATGTTCTTGCCTAGCTTGTTGTCGGAAAACATCCTTCAGCTTGTTAATCATGTCATACACAGTCATGTGCTCAAATTGCTTTCGCAGTTCCGAGCTCATACTTGATAACATGAGGCTAGCAACATCGTGCGTATCCCGAACACGCTTTTCATACCCGTATCGGATAGCCCATTCCGCATTGGTAGCAGGTGGTTCAGGAAGGGGTTCCTCAAGGATGTGTAACTTGGACTCGGCACGTAGGACAATCCTCAATTGCCTAAGCCAGTCCACAAAGTTCACTCTCGTGAGTTTCTCCCTTTGTAGGAACATACGTAGTGATAAGTTCGACGTGTTGTGGTTTTCATTTGACATCCTATATTAAAGTAGAGTACACGAATTACTTATTTGATTTAATCCTCGTTAAAATAATTACCCATATTGCCTCGAAAAATATTTTAACAAGGGCTAAGAACCATATTTCACTCCAATCCATGACGGGGTTGCCGCGGATCACTTCATGGAGCTATTTAGGCCGATAACCATCTTACCGATTGCAATCTCTATTGCAACTCTTAGACACTTGCGGGATCCTACGACAACCATCGGTCGTTTGGCATGTTTGATCCCTACTTGCACCAATTCCAAATTAAAATTCTCGGTTGACTCGTGCTAAGCTCGACAATCACTCAAGGATTTTAATTTGCAATTGTAAATCGTCCGTCAAGACATACGGTAACAAATTCACCAAAATTGGCTCGTGCTAAGCTCGACAACCAAAATTGTGAATTTGCCACACTCACCTTCCACACAGGTTTATGGGAGTTGGCTCGTGCTAAGCTCGACAACCAAAACCCATAAATCTAGATTCGGGTGGTATCGACTTACGGATGGCGCAAGATTTACGTTTTATGAAAAACGGGCTTTTGTTTTCGGCTTGGTTACAGATTAACTTGTTTAGTGACAAAACCTATTTCCATTAGGTGAGTTAATCTTGTATGTGAGCGCGCGAGAGTTGCAAACCATTTTTACCAAATCTCTTGTGATTTTATTAATTTCGAAAAATTATCTAGCATGCGAATCCTAAGCAAACCATGCAAGAATAAAATAAAATCACATCACACGCATATAAACGAAGTAAATTGGTAACCCTTGCCATAAATCCTATGCGTTCTTCCCGTGAGCCAAAACGGGTAGAACATGGTCAAACTAAGGGACGGAAAGTCTTCAATGCGAGCTCCCACTAGATCCGCCATCTCCAATGGACTTCACCGGCTTCTATGGACACGCTCCATCTCCTTTCCGACTCCTATTTGTGTGTCATCATCCAAATGTACAAACCATACAATAGAAAAAGAAATGGCATACAAGCCACGATAATTTCCTATTTATCTAGTACATTTACACGGATGAATGAAATGGCATGCAAGCCACAATATTATTACAAACAAAACTGAATTAATAACTATTACA
>OX359289.1:56220103-56225103 GCA_947179395.2 Pulicaria dysenterica | reverse complement strand
GTCGAGCTTAGCACGAGCCAACTCCCATAAAACTGTGTGGAAGGTGAGTGTGGAAATTCACAATTTTGGTTGTCGAGCTTAGCACGAGCCAACTTTGGTGAATTTGTCACCGTATGTCTTGACGGACTATTTGCAATTTTGGATTTGAAATCTTGGTTAGTTGTCGAGCTTAGCACGAGCTAACCAAAATTTCAAGATTCAAAAATTGGTGCAAGAAGGGATCAAACATGCCAAACGACCATTGGATGTCGTAGGATCCCGCAAGGCGCTAAGGATTGCAATAGAGATTGCAATTGGCAAAATGGTTGCCCACCTAAATAATTTTATCGTGTGATCCGCGGTAACCCCGTCACATGGTGGGATGAAATACGGTTCTTAGCCTTGTTAAAGTTAATTCTTTATGGGTAAATTAATTTAACAAGATAATACATATCTATAACAAACTAATTTAAGTCTACTTTGCAATTTTAGATGCCATCAACAAGCGCAAACACCACCACCACCAACGTTTCTCTTAGAGTTTTCCTTGAAAAGGAGAAGCTCGATGGGAGCAACTTCATGGATTGGTATAGGCAACTCAAACTTGTCCTACGCTATGAAGGGAAGATGCACACCATAGAGGAACCCTTACCCGAGGCACCTCCAAGCGGTGCAACTAGGGCAATCCGAGAGGCATATGAAAAACGCCTCAAGGAGACTGAGGAGATTACATGCCTCATGCTGAGCACCATGAGTACCGATTTGCAAAAGCAAATGGACCACTTAAGTGCTCACGACTTGGTCGTGCAGCTGCGGGATATGTTCCAGCAGCAAGCGAGGCAAGAAAGGTATGAATGCTTCAAGTCGGCCCTCGCTTGCAAGCTTCAAGATGGAGGGAACGTGAGTGCTCATGTTTTGCGTATGAAAGCAAACATTGAGCGGATGGATAAGCTAGGATTTACCATCGGGAGGGAGATGGCGGTCGATTTGATCCTCCAATCCCTGCCCAGTGCATATGACCAATTCACTATGAGTTATCATATGCATAGCATGGATAAATCCTTGATGGAGCTGCATGGTATGCTCAAGACTGCTGAAGCGAGCATGACCAAGAGCAAGCCATCCTCCTCCTCCACTATCGTTCTTGCCATCCGGGAAGGCCGCATAACCAAAAGGAAGGCCGTCCCTTCCAAGATAAGGAAGGGTAAGGGAAAGGTTGGTGCAACCAAGCCTGCCCCGGCCTCCGAGGGTAAAGGTAAGGGGAAGACTCCCCAAGCCAAAACTCCGGAGGATGCGGAGTGCTTCTTTTGTGGGGGCAAGGGCCATTACCGCCGAAGCTGCCCCAAGTACTTGGAGGGACTCAATAAGCTCAAGGCAATGAGCATATCGGGCCCGGAAACTTCAGGTACGTTCATGATAGAACTTCACCATACTTCTACTTCTAGAGGCTGGGTTTTAGATACTGGCTGTGGCACTCACATATGTAATATGGTGCAGGTGCTAAGGGCAAGTAGGAGCTTGGAGAAGGGAGAACTAGATCTTGTGATGGGAAACTCCGAGATTGTCCCGGTGGAAGCTCAAGGAAGTGTGGAGCTTTCATTCAAGACTAGTTATTCTATTTTATTGAAAAATGTCTGCTATTCGCCCTATGTGGCTAGAAACATTATATCACTTCATGCATTGTATGACGATGGTTACAAATTTTATTTTGATGATGATACTATTATATGCTTTAAAGATAACATTGTTTATTTTAAAGCTTTACCATGTCATGGCATTTATGAAGCAACTGCATACATTAATTCAACAAAGTCTATCATGAACATTGATTCTAGTTCCAAAGATGGTTTGGATAAGTATTCCTTATGGCATGGTCGTCTTGGCCACATAAACAAGACTCGCATCACCAAGCTTCAAGTGGATGGAATGTTGGAGACATTTGACCAAGGGTCGAATGATGTATGTGATTCTTGTTTACTAGGCAAGATGACAAAGGCACCCTTCACGGGGACAAATGAGAGAGGTAAAAACCTCTTGGACATCATCCATACGGATGTATGTGGGTCTTTTAAACATGTTACAAGGAATAACTCGAGATACTTCGTAACCTTTATAGATGACTATAGTAGGTATGGATATGTCTATCTTGTCAAGCACAAGAATGAAACTTTTGAAGTGTTCAAGACATTCCAAAACGAGGTTGAGAATCAATTGGGCAAAACAATAAAGATACTCCGGTCTGATAGAGGTGGAGAGTATCTAAGTACCGAGTTTATCGATCATCTTAAGAATTGTGGAATTATTTCGCAATTAACACCTCCAAGGACTCCACAATTGAATGGGGTCGCTGAGAGGAGGAACCGGACTTTACTAGATATGGTAAGGTCCATGATGAGTCGAACTGAGGTACCTATTAGTTTCTGGGGATATGCCCTAGAAACGGCGGTAAGGATCCTTAACCTTGCACCAACCAAGAAAGTATCGAAAACACCTTATGAAATATGGCATAATAAGAAGCCGACACTTTCATATCTACGAGTTTGGGGTTGTCAAGCTTACGTGAGACGTGAGACTGAGGACAAACTTGAACCTCGATCGGAAAGGTGTTACTTTATCGGATATCCTTCTGCCGGTGTTGGATATAATTTTTATAAACCTTCTGAGAACAAAGTTTTTGTTGCTCGAAGGGCATTCTTCTTAGAAAGAGAATTGCTATCCAAACAAAGAGGCAACAAGGAAATCGATCTTGAGGAAGTTCAAGGATCAACCGATAAAGAACTTGAGGTTGGCACTAGCTCTCAACCTAGGACGGTTGAAACTGAGCAAGAAAATGCTGCAATACCTGACACTACTTCATCTCTTACTCCAAGGCGTTCCAGTAGAACTCGTTTCGAGCCAGAGAGATATGGTTTCTACATATCTGAGGGCAGCAAGTTAGTAGTGGACTCTGATGAGCCCTCTAACTATAAGGAAGCCATGGCGGGCCCTGAGTCTGCACATTGGAAAGAAGCGATGGAAAGTGAGATGCAATCCATGTCGGATAACCAAGTTTGGGAACTGGTTGATCCTACACCCGGGGTTAGACCCGTAGGGTGTAAATGGGTCTTAAAGAAGAAGACCGGCATGGACGGAACCTTGGATACTTTCAAAGCTCGACTTGTGGCAAAGGGTTTCACTCAAACACCCGGTGTTGATTATGATGAAACCTTCTCCCTAGTGGCTATGTTGAAATCAATCCGGATACTTCTGGCCATTGCCGCATTTTATGACTATGAAATATGGCAAATGGATGTTAAAAAAGCCTTCCTTAACGGGAAGCTTTCCGAAGAGGTGTATATGACACAACCTGATGGTTTTGAACATCCAGAATATCCGAACAAGGTTTGTAAGCAAAAGAAGTCCATTTATGGACTTAAGCAAGCATCTCGCAGTTGGAATCTGTGCTTTGATGAGAAAATCAAGGAATTTGGATTTTCGAAAAGCAAAGATGAACCATGTGTATATGTCAGGGTTAGTGGGAGCACTATTGTCTTCTTAGTCCTATATGTGGATGACATATTACTCATTGGAAACCATGTTCCGAGCCTTAAGAGTGTAAAAGCTTGGCTCAGGAATTGTTTCTCAATGAAGGACTTAGGCGATGCGAGCTATATTCTGGGAATCAAGATCTATAGAGATAGATCTAGAAAGCTACTTGGGCTTTCTCAAAGTGCATACATAGATAAGGTCGTGAGACGCTTTAAAATGGAGGAATCCAAGAAAGGAAACCTCCCTATGGCGCAAGGCTTGATGTTGAGCAAGACTCAATGTCCTACCTCCCAAGAGGAGATAGAAGTAATGAAGCGAGTACCATATGCTTCGGCTGTGGGATCGATCATGTACGCCATGTTATGCACTCGTCCTGATGTGTCATGTGCTTTGAGCATGACTAGTAGATATCAGGCTAATCCCGGGGAACCTCATTGGAAAGCTGTAAAGAACATTCTTAAGTACCTTAGGCGTACAAAAGAAATGTTCTTGGTATATGGTGGGGAAGAGGAGCTAAGAGTAAAGGGTTACTCGGACGCTAGCTTCCAAACGGATAGGGATGACTGCCGATCTCAATCGGGGTTTGTATTCCTTTTAAATGGTGGTGCTGTCAGCTGGAGGAGCTCCAAGCAAGACACGGTGGCTGATTCGACTACTGAGTCGGAATACATTGCGACAAGCGAAGCTGCAAAAGAGGCCGTGTGGATGAAGAAATTCATCCAAGATCTATAAGTGGTTCCAAGCTTCACTGACCCTATTGAGATATTTTGTGACAATGAGGGTGCAGTGGCCTTGGCGAAGGAACCAAGAGCTTACAAGAGAACAAGACACATTTTGCGCAAATACCACTTCATACGAGAAGTAGTTGAGAGTGGTGAAATCGTCATAAGCAGAGTAGCAACGGATGAGAACCTTGCGGATCCGTTCACGAAACTATTATCGCAAGCAGCTCATGATTCTCACACTAATGCTATAGGTGTAAGATTTGCTAGCGACTTGGTTTGAGTTTATATATTTAGTTTGTTTGATATGTAAACTTTATTTTATATTTTGGGAACGATATAGACAGTATTATAACTTATGCTTGTTTCGATATATAATAGAGATTATATATGCGTATGATACGGTTACATTCATAAGACTCTACTGTGTTCCATCTTAGCATGTTTAATCACTTCCGGAAATATTTTATATTTCAAACTTTCCACGGTCGGTCAATCTTGTGGAAGGAAGATTGAAACAAGACCGAGATAAGCATGTGACCTTGAATTCAAGATGGTCGAATTAAGGAGCAATGCCTATCTATACTTGAAAAGAGTTTCAAGTGATTGGAAGACCCGTACCCAAGTATACTCCATGGATTATAGTCACGAGTAACTTGGGATAATAATATCTTACGTCCTTAGACCTGAGACGTATGAACCGCTATATCATATTTCTTTCTTACTTTAGTCTTTTTCAAAAGCAGTTCGTAACTGGCTGTGATAAAGGAA
>OX359289.1:56187603-56210103 GCA_947179395.2 Pulicaria dysenterica | reverse complement strand
ACAAAGTCTATATAAGCACTAAAGAGTTCTCTCAAGTGTGTGTTTTTTTTTCCAAGAAGAAAACAAATGAGAGAGTTTAGTCCATTTTATAAACCTCAGGACGTCTTCTAGACTCCCACAGCCGGCCAAGAGAGTTACACACGCAACCTATCATGCATTGGCCAACTTTAAGGTGATATGACAAAAGGGTGCCGTTTGGACTTAGCGGCGCTATCCAAGACTTAGCGGCGCTAACTTATAAAAGTTAGCGGCGCTAACGCGGCTTGTCAGCTGACATGACACAAAGCCCATGCAGCCGTAGCGGCGCTAACCTCTAGGACTTAGCGGCGCTAATACCTAATAGTTAGCGGCGCTAACGCGGCCTGCGAAGTCAATTTTTCTCTTTTGTCAGATTTTGATCCCTTTACTTAAGTTGTTGTCAGATTTGACCCCGGTGTATGACCCAATAGGCCCATACATCATCGGCAGTGATTCCAAATGGTGTACGTGCATCGGTGGTCATATTCTAACAAACTCCCACTTGCACACGATGTACCATTTCTAATAAACCACAGACAACGAGCGGCCTCTAGCAAAAGCATCATTGCCCCCAAGTCAGTATGGGTTTCGTTATCCGAATGAAACTTGTTCATAAAAAAAAGGTCCTCTAGATAAGTGATCTTAAACATCCTTTTGTTCACGATATCAATGTGAACACGAGACATGGATTGAGTGTCAATCTCCAGATCGTCCACGATTGTGTTTCTCGATCTTGATTGGTGGTGACCAAAAGTTAAGGACATATCTGATTCTAAATCAATATTCCTTGCGCATGGCCATGCAAAATTTTGGTGTCAGCTCCCAATCATCGAGGGGCCCAATGATATCTCTCTTATCAGAGGAACAAATCCCTTTTTGACTGCATAACCCTAAACCATACTCCTTAACTTACTTAGCCGTTTCGTTTATCACAGCCAGTTACGAACTGCTTTTGAAAAAGACTGAAGTAAGAAAGAAATATGATATAGCGGTTCATATATCTCAGGTCTAAGGACGTAAGATATTATCATCCCAAGTTACTCGTGACTATAATCCATGGAGTATACTTGGGTATGGGTCTTCCAATCACTTGAAACTCTTTTCAAGTATAGATAGGCATTGCTCCTTAATTCGACCATCTTGAATTCAAGGTCACATGCTTATCTCGGTCTTGTTTCAATCTTCCTTCCACAAGATTGACCGACCGTGGAAAGTTTGAAATATAAAATATTTCCGGAAGTGATTAAACATGCTAAGATGGAACACAGTAGAGTCTTATGAATTTAACCGTATCATACGTATATATAATCTCTATTATATATCGAAACAAGCATAAGTTACAATACTGTCTATATCGTTCCGAAAATATAAAATAAAGTTTACATATCAAACAAACTAAATATACAAACTCAAACCAAGTCGCTAGCAAATCTTACACCTATAGCATTAGAGTGAGAATCATGAGCTGCTTGCGATAATGGTTTCGTGAACGGATCCGCAAGGTTCTCATCCGTTGCTACTCTGCTTATGACGATTTCACCACTCTCAACTACTTCTCGTATGAAGTGGTATTTGCGCAAAATGTGTCTTGTTCTCTTGTGAGCTATTGGTTCCTTCGCCAAGGCCACTGCACCCTCATTGTCACAAAATATCTCAATAGGGTCAGTGATGCTTGGAACTACTTGTAGATCTTGGATGAATTTCTTCATCCACACGGCCTCTTTTGCATCTTCACTTGCCGCAATATATTCCGACTCAGTAGTCGAATCAGCCACCGTGTCTTGCTTGGAGCTCCTCCAGCTCACAGCACCACCATTTAAAAGGAATACAAACCCCGATTGAGATCGGCAGTCATCCCTATCCGTTTGGAAACTAGCGTCCGAGTAACCCTTTACTCTTAGCTCTTCTTCCCCACCATATACCAAGAACATTTCTTTTGTACGTCTAAGGTACTTAAGAATGTTCTTTATAGCTTTCCAATGAGGTTCCCCGGGATTAGCCTGATATCTACTAGTCATGCTCAAAGCACATGACACATCAGGACGAGTGCATAACATGGCGTACATGATCGATCCCACAGCCGAAGCATATGGTACTCACTTCATTACTTCTATCTCCTCTTGGGAGGTAGGACATTGAGTCTTGCTCAACATCAAGCCTTGCGCCATAGGGAGGTTTCCTTTCTTGGATTCCTCCATTTTAAAGCGTCTCACGACCTTATCTATGTATGCACTTTGAGAAAGCCCAAGTAGCTTTCTAGATCTATCTCTATAGATCTTGATTCCCAGAATATAGCTCGCATCGCCTAAGTCCTTCATTGAGAAACAATTCCCGAGCCAAGCTTTTACACTCTTAAGGCTCGGAACATGGTTTCCAATGAGTAATATGTCATCCACATATAGGACTAAGAAGACAATAGTGCTCCCACTAGCCCTGACATATACACATGGTTCATCTTTGCTTTTCGAAAATCCAAATTCCTTGATTTTCTCATCAAAGCACAGATTCCAACTGCGAGATGCTTGCTGTCCATAAATGGACTTCTTTAGCTTACAAACCTTGTTCGGATATTCTGGATGTTCAAAACCATCAGGTTGTGTCATATACACCTCTTCGGAAAGATTCCCGTTAAGGAAGGCGGTTTTAACATCCATTTGCCATATTTCATAGTCATAAAATGCGGCAATGGCCAGAAGTATCCGGATTGATTTCAACATAGCCACTGGGGAGAAGGTTTCATCATAATCAACACCGGGTGTTTGAGTGAAACCCTTTGCCACAAGTCGAGCTTTGAAAGTATCCAAGGTTCCGTCTATGCCGGTCTTCTTCTTGAAGACCCATTTACACCCTACGGGTCTAACCCCGGGTGTAGGATCAACCAGTTCCCAAACTTGGTTATCCGACATGGATTGCATCTCACTTTCCATCGCTTCCTTCCAATGTGCAGACTCAGGGCCCGCCATGGCTTCCTTATAGTTAGAGGGCTCATCAGAGTCCACTACTAACTCGCTGCCCTCAGATATGTAGAAACAATATCTCTCTGGCTCGAAACGAGTTCTACTGGAATGCCTTGGAGTAAGAGATGAAGTAGTGTCAGGTATTGCAGCATTTTCTTGCTCAGTTTCAACCGTCCTAGGTTGAGAGCTAGTGCCAACCTCAAGTTCTTTATCGGTTGATCCTTGAACTTCCTCAAGATCGATTTCCTTATTGCCTCTTTGTTTGGATAGCAATTCTCTTTCTAAGAAGAATGCCCTTCGAGCAACAAAAACTTTGTTCTCAGAAGGTTTATAAAATATATATCCAACACCGGCAGAAGGATATCCGATAAAGTAACACCTTTCCGATCGAGGTTCAAGTTTGTCCTCAGTCTCACGTCTCACGTAAGCTTGACAACCCCAAACTCGTAGATATGAAAGTGTCGGCTTCTTATTATGCCACATTTCATAAGGTGTTTTCGATACTTTCTTGGTTGGTGCAAGGTTAAGGATCCTTACCGCCGTTTCTAGGGCATATCCCCAGAAACTAATAGGTACCTCAGTTCGACTCATCATGGACCTTACCATATCTAGTAAAGTCCGGTTCCTCCTCTCAGCGACTCCATTCAATTGTGGAGTCCTTGGAGGTGTTAATTGCGAAATAATTCCACTAATCTTAAGATGATCGATAAACTCGGTACTTAGATACTCTCCACCTCTATCAGACCGGAGTATCTTTATTGTTTTGCCCAATTGATTCTCAACCTCGTTTTGGAATGTCTTGAACACTTCAAAAGTTTCATTCTTGTGCTTGACAAGATAGACATATCCATACCTACTATAGTCATCTATAAAGTTTACGAAGTATCTGGAGTTATTCCTTGTAACATGTTTAAAAGGCCCACATACATCCGTATGGATGATGTCCAAGAGGTCTTTACCTCTCTCATTTGTCCCCGTGAAGGGTGCCTTTGTCATCTTGCCTAGTAAACAAGAATCACATACATCATTCGACCCTTGGTCAAATGTCTCCAAGATTCCATCCACTTGAAGCTTGGTGATGCGAGTCTTGTTTATGTGGCCAAGACGACCATGCCATAAGGAATACTTATCCAAACCATCTTTGGAACTAGAATCAATGTTCATGATAGACTTTGTTGAATTAATGTATGCAGTTGTTTCATAAATGCCATGACATGGTAAAGCTTTAAAATAAACAATGTTATCTTTAAAGCATATAATAGTACCATAATCAAAACGAAAATTGTAACCATCGTCATACAATTTATGAAGTGAAATAATGTTTCTTGCCACGCAGGGCGAATAGCATACATCAAATAAAGTAATAGAATAGCCAGTCTTGAATGAAAGCTCTAAACTTCCTTGAGCTTCCACCGGGACAACCTCCGAGTTCCCCATGACAAGATCTAGCTCTCCACTCTCCAAGCTCCTACTTGCCCTTAGCACCTGCACCATATTACATATGTGAGTGCCACAGCCAGTATCTAAAACCCAGCCTCTAGAAGTAGAAGTATGGTGAAGTTCTATCATAAACGTACCTGAAGTTTCCGGGCCCGATATGCTCATTGCCTTGAGCTAATTGAGTCCCTCCAAGTACTTGGGGCAGCTTCGGCGGTAGTGGCCCTTGCCCCCACAAAAGAAGCACTCCGCATCCTCCGGAGTCTTGGCTTGGGGAGTCTTCCCCTTACCCTTACCCTCGGAGGCCGGGGCAGGCTTGGTTGCACCAACCTTTCCCTTACTCTTCCTTTTCTTGGAAGGGGCGGCCTTCCTTTTGGTTATGCGGCCTTCCCGGATGGCAAGAACGGGAGTGGAGGAGGAGGATGGCTTGCTCTTGGTCATGCTCGCTTCGGCAGTCTTGAGCATACCATGCAACTCCATCAAGGATTTATCCATGCTATGCATATGATAACTCATAGTGAATTGGTCATATGCACTGGGCAGGGATTGGAGGATCAAATCGACCGCCATCTCCCTCCCGATGGTAAACCCTAGCTTCTCCATGCGCTCAATGTTTGCTTTCATTCGCAAAACATGAGCGCTCACGTTCCCTCCATCTTGAAGCTTGCAAGCGAGAACCGACTTGAAGCATTCATACCTCTCTTGCCTCGCTTGCTGCTGGAACATATCCCGCAGCTGCACGATCAAGTCGTGAGCACCCAAGTGGTACATTTGCTTTTGCAAATCGGTACTCATGGTGCTCAACATGAGGCATGTGATCTCCTCAGTCTCCTTGAGGCGTTTCTCGTACGCCTCACGGATTGCTCTCGTTGCACCGCTCGGAGGTGCCTCGGGTAAGGGTTCCTCTATGGTGTGCATCTTCCCTTCATAGCGTAGGACTAGCTTGAGCTGCCTATACCAATCCATGAAGTTGCTACCATCGAGTTTCTCCTTTTCAAGGAAAACTCGTAGAGAAACGTTGGTGGTGGTGGTGTTTGCGCTTGTTGATGCCATCTAAAATTGCAAAGTAGACTTACGTTAGTTTGTTTGAATATGTATTATCTTGTTAAATTAATTTACCCATAAAGAATTAACATTAACAAGGCTAAGAACCGTATTTCATCCCACCATGTGACGGGGTTACCGCGGATCACATGATAAAATTATTTAGGTCGACAACCATTTTGCCAATTGCAATCTCTATTGCAATCCTTAGCGCCTTGCGGGATCCTACGACATCCAATGGTCGTTTGGCATGTTTGATCCCTTCTTGCACCAATTTTGAATCTTGAAATTTTGGTTAGCTCGTGCTAAGCTCGACAACTAACCAAGATTTCAAATCCAAAATTGCAAATAGTCCGTCAAGACATACGGTGACAAATTCACCAAAGTTGGCTCGTGCTAAGCTCGACAACCAAAATTGTGAATTTCCACACTCACCTTCCACACAGTTTTATGGGAGTTGGCTCGTGCTAAGCTCGACAACCAAAACCCATAAGACTAGATTCGGGTGGTATCATCTTACGGATGGTGCATTATTTACGTTTCGTGGAAAGACGGGCTTTTGTTTCCGGTTTGGTTTTAGATTAACATGCAAGTGACAAAAGCCTATTTTCACTAGGTGGGTTAATCTTGTATGTGAGCGCGCGAGAGAGTTGTAAACCATTTTTATCAAATCTCTTTTGATTTTGTTAATTTTTGAAAAAATTATCTAGCATGCGAATCCTACACAATCCATGCATACAAAATCACATCACACGCATAAAATATTAAAATTGGTAACCCTTGCCATAAAAACCTATGCGTTCTTCCCATGAGCCGAACGGGAAGAACTTGGTCAATTCTAGGGACAAAATCTTCGATGCGAGCTCCCACTAATCCCGCCATCTCCATTGGACTCCATCGTGGGCTTCATGGGCTCCTAGCTCCATCTCCTTTGACCCATCTTGTGTGTTCATCATCCATCATAAAATACATACAATAGAATAAAATGGCATACAAGCCATAAAATACCTATTTATCTATTACAATTACATGGATGAATGAAATGGCATGCAAGCCACATTATTATTACAAATTTATCATAAGAATAATAATACAACCAAATTTGCATCCAAACACACAAAACAACCAAAGGGTCTAGGCAAGGTTACCAACATGACTATCCACATACAACCAAACTAATATATGCTACTGGAATAATACATCAAAATAACAAGATTAAAAAATCCAGAAATCTTAAAACATGGCTAAAACCCGAGACAAAAATCTGTTTTTAAACATGAACAAAAAACTGACCAGCGACGATAGCGCCGCTATCTTAAAATAGTTAGCGCCGCTAACTCAGTTCGACAGAAACAAACAATTTCGATTTCGGGTTTTCAAAGCCACCATGTGCATAACAATCATAGAGGTGGCTCTGATACCACTGTAGGGGTTTTCCGGGCGCGCAGCGGAAGCAAGGTACAACACAAAAAAGCCCAAGGTACAAGCATGTAAAGCATAAAACGTAAAAACCCCTAACATGGATCATTCTCTATGAAACGAAATGCAACAAAGACAGAGAGTAAAGGAGGTTATACCAGCTCCTTAGCTCCAGAGAATTGATGAAGATGATGTGGTTGCTCCTTGTGGCTAGAACGAATTGACTATCGAGTAGATACCCCGGCAACACGCCAAATCTCTTGAGCTAGCAAGCCTTGGTGATTCTTCTAACTCGAAAATCACTTATGGAACAGCAACCCACGAGCAAGGATCAATCTCTGGAACCAAAACTCTCTTGAACTCACAAAGTCTATATAATCACTAAAGAGTTCTCTCAAGTGTGTGTTTTTTTTCCAAGAAGAAAAGAAATGAGAGAGTTAAGTCCATTTTATAAACCTCAGGACGTCTTCTAGACTCCCACAGCCGGCCAAGAGAGTTACACACGCAACCTATCATGCATTGACCAACTTTAAGGTGATATGACAAAAGGGTGCCGTTTGGACTTAGCGGCGCTATCCAAGACTTAGCGGCGCTAACTTATAAAAGTTTGCGGCGCTAACGCGGCTTGTCAGCTGACATGACACAAAGCCCATGCAGCCGTAGCGGCGCTAACCTCTAGGACTTAGCGGCGCTAATACCTAATAGTTAGCGGCGCTAACGCGGCCTGCGAAGTCAATTTTTCTCTTTTGTCAGATTTTGATCCCTTTACTTAAGTTGTTGTCAGATTTGACCCCGGTGTATGACCCAATAGGCCCATACATCATCGGCAGTGATTCCAAATGGTGTACGTGCATCGGTGGGCATATTCTAACAGTTGTTGTTGTTGTTGTTGTTGTTGATGTTGTTGGGGTTGTTGTTGTTGGGATTTCGTGGGATCACAGCGGAAGCAAAGGACAAACAAAATAGCCAAATGTACAAGCAATCAAAGCATAAAAACCGAAATCCCTCAAATGGACCAAACTCTATGTTCAAGAAATGCAACTTGAAAAGAAAGAGGTGTTGTACCTTTCTCCTTAGCTCCAGTAGTCTCAAACCGTGGTGATGATCCTCCAAGAACGAAAACCGGATCTTCTATTGGGATATACCCCGGGAACAAGTCAACCACGAGTGCTAGCAAGCCGTTGTGGAACTTCACCAAGAAAACCACTCCGGGACAGCTACTATATGAGACCAACAATCTGGAGTAAAACTCTCTTGAACTCTCTCTTGATCATAGTAGCATCAAAGAGAGTATTTTTCCTTGTTATTTGAGAGAGAGAGCAAAATCAACTTCGAAAACAAAATGAAGTCTCTCTTCTTGGGTGCCTCCAGACTTCTCCATATCCCACAAACCGGCCATAGTGGATTCTAGGTGTTACCCTCGCATTGGCCAGCTTGGGAGGTAATTTGACATAAAGCCCATGCAGCCGTAGCGGCGCTAACTATTAGAGTTTAGCGGCGCTAACCCCTTAAAGTTTGCGGCACTAACGCGGCCTGCCAGGGATGTGACACAAAGTACATGCAGCCGTAGCGGCGCTAACTCTTATGACTTAGCGGCGCTAACCCTTTAAAGTTAGCGGCGCTAACGCGGCCTGCGATGTCAACTTTTGTCTTTTGTCATAATTGGTCCCCAAACTTAAGTTGCTGTCAGGTTTGACCCCGGTGTATGACCCAATAGACCCATACATCATCAGCAGCGGTCTATGGCGTACGTACATTAGTGGGCATATCTCTAACAGACTCCCACTTGCACATAATGCACCGTACCCATGTAACCACAGACAAAGAGCGGCCTCTAGCAAAGCATCGATGCCCCCAAGTCAGTATGGGTTCCGCTTCCTTGCAGAAAACCATAACCTACATAAAACGTAGAGGTCCTATAGATAAGTGATCAAACATCCTTTTGTTCGCGATATCCTTGTGAACACGAGACATGGATTAATATGTCAATCTCCAGATCGTTCACGATTATGTTTCTCGATCAAGATTGGTGGTGACCAAAATTTAAGGACATATCTGATTCTCAATCAATATTCCTTTGCGCATGGCCATGCTTATTTTGGTGTCAGCGCCCAATCATCGAGGGGCCCAGGGATATCTCTCATACATGAGGAACAAATTCCGTTGACTGTACAATCCCATAACATGAACCTTGTCTTACCCAGCTATTCCCTTTATAATAGCCAGTTACGAACTACGTTTTGAAATAACCAAAGTAAGAAAGTTTCATGCTATGGCAATTCATACATCTCGGGTCGAAGGACGTAATGATATTATCATCCCGAGTTACTTGTGACCATGATCCATGAAGTGAACTCAGGTGTGGGTCTTCCAGTCACTTGAAACCCCTTTCAAGCACAGGTTACTGTTGCGTTTCATGCATTCAATCCTTGATTAATGCATAACCAACACCTAACCTCAGCCTTATTTCAAACTTCCTTCCCTTGAAGAATGACTGACTGTGGAATTTTAGAATGTATAAACATTCTGGGAAGTGGTTAAACATGCTAAGATGGAACACAGTAAAGTCTTATGAATGTAACCGAATCACTCGCATATCGGAACAAGCATAAATTACAATACTGTCTGTATCGTTCCCAAAGCTTATAAGTAAATCAAACATATACTAAAACGATATTTAAGCCCGGTCATAAGCATGAACAATGCTTTTATACCTAGTATGAAAGTCATCACTAGTATTTGACAATGGCTTAATTATGGGATCATTTACCCGATATCCCTTTGTACTCTTTTGTATTCTCTTATTAAACCACTAGCGAAGTGTTTAAAGAGATCATTTACAAAGTTATCATAGTCATCATATCCTCAATGTTACAGAAGTCAACAATAGGATTAATGACACTTATGATTATCAGAGTCGACATACTCTCAATGTAACCGAAGTTCACAATAGAGTCATTGACACTCATGTTTATCAGAGTCGACATACCCTCAATGTGACCGAAGTCCACAATAGGGTCGATGACACTCATTTAGGTCTAAATGTCGTATCTATACCACATACTTGATTAATCTAAACTTCGATAAAATCGACAGTCTCATAAGCATAGATTTGCTTGCAGTAATAACTTACTCAAGACAATTCTACTTTCGTCGAACATCAAGAACATACATCAGTACTTCTTGAATTAGAAAATCCACTTGATTCCATATTTTCTATTTATACTCATAGAACAACAATTCCACCATTAGGTTGTAGAACAACCCTAAATTAGGACATTATTTTCATAGAGCATATTTGACTAGGAACACATGATGCTCCCACTAGCCCTGACAAGGGTATTTGGCTTAATCTACGCTTTCTAGAAAACTCATTCCTTTGACTTTCTCATAAAGCAGGATTACAGCCACAAGATGCAAGTTTTGCTGACCTTAGTCATGAACACAATTTGGACATAATTCAAACATTTCCTCAATTTAATCCTGCAAAGGATCTTGGCCTTTTATTTCCATGCGAGATTACTTGTTTCCCCATAGTGACAACAATGTTTCACTTAATCCAGACTTAATCTGGTTTTTATGGATGAATGAGACCCTCGGAAAATGCCTTAAGTATTTCCTCAACTTGATCCTATGAAGGATTCAGATCTCTTTTGTCCATGTGAGCAAACTTGTTTCCACAAGGTGACAACAAAATTACACTTTATCCAAATTATCTTCAACATAACCACTAGAACTTGTTTCCATAAAATCAATATGAAACACTTTATCTCTAGTCGGTATTTGAAGTTGTCCATTATGGCATATATGTTAGTCCCTTCACCCTTCTTGAATTACACCTTAGGTGTGGGATTTGTTGGAGTATGCCCACTGTCACACGTACGCCAAATGATCACTAGCGATGATGTATGGGCCTATCGGGTCACATGCCGGGGGTTGATCTTGACAACAACCTAAAAGGGAGGATGAGAAATGAATAATTAAAGATAGTTGGTGATCTGGACGTGGTTAGCGATGCTAACCAATATGTCGCTAACTTAGCCGCGTTAGCGGCGCTAACCTTAAGTGGTTAGCGGCGCTAAATTTCGGCGGTTAGCGGCGCTAACCCACCTGACAGATTACAACTTTATTCTCTCCACCTCCATGCTCCACCAATGAATGTCTTTTGATAGGAATCTTCTATGGCCGGCAATTTGGGTTTATTGAGGCCAGATGAGATCTATATTTACATGCATTCACTCTCTCTTTTCTTTTTAGTTGGTTAAGGTGAAAATACACACACTTAAGAAAACTTGTTGGTGTTGTTCTTGTGTGTGTGAGAGAGAGCCGAGAATAGAGAGTTCCTGGAGTTCTTTAGTGTTGTTGTTCCAGAGATAGTGTCTCCATATGGTGTAGGACACTTGATGGCTCGCTAGTACGAGTGGATCACGGTTTTCCCGGGGTGGACTTCGATAGAGCAAGGAAGGTGCCATAGCTCGGTTCTTGATCTACATCAACTCTAGAGATATCAGGGGTATAAAATCTCTTCTCCCTTTTCTGTTGTAGTTGTATAACTTGGTTGTAGAGTTAGATCCATTGATGGGGTTCACCATGTGGTCTTGTTTATGTTTGAAAAATTCGATTTTGACCTTGCATGCTTCCGTTGCTGTATACCACGAACTCCAACAGTGGTATCAGAGCCAGCTCTACACTGGTTTTGCACTAGATGGCCAAGAAAATCCGAAAAATGTGATTTTTGGTTCTGTCCAGTGTTTAGCGGCGCTAACTTTTTAATGTTAGCGGCGCTAAACCTTAGTTAACGGCGCTAAAGTCGGAGTCAACAGTCCTCTTTGTTAAACTGACTTGTTTTAATGTCGTCTCGCGATAGCGGCGCTAACTCGTTATAGTTAGCGGCGCTAACCCCTTACTGGCAGAATGCATGGTTTTTGCCTTAAATCAATTTTGTTGGATTTTTGGCCTATTTGTACTTGCTGGAATTGTTCCAGATTTAAGTTGTGTTTAGATTAAAGTTGCCTTATGTCTTGGTTGATGTATTTATATGTGGATTAACATTTAGGCATGAAAATGGTTAATTGCATATACTTACATTGTGTACATATGACTATGGAATTTTGAATTGTTTAAAATTCCTAATGCATATGTACATAGGATTATTTGTGCCTTGAGTGATTTGATAATCTTAACCAAGACATATAAGATTTGCATGGTTTTGTGTGGCACACCATGTGTAGTTTGTGATTTCTTGTATGTGGTTGTAGTATGTGTATCCGGTAACATTTTGAGCCTTTGAGACCTATGTGATGTGTTTGGTTGGATTTAAATTAATGTATTCATTCATTTGGTGGTATGTACCACAATGGTTTGTAATAATTAATTTATTCATTCGGTTTGTAAATTTAACGGCTTGCATGCCGATTTCATATTCTTTGTAATTTGTAGTATTAGCTTAGAATAGAAATTGTGGCTTGCATTCCATTTCCTTTTAAATTTGTAAATTGTAAGAGGTGAACCGAAGCAACCAACAAGAACCATTTGGAGGGTGTCTTGGCTTACTTGGATCCGAAGGTCGGTAGAAGACGCATTGGATCAAGTAGGAGGAGCACACATCGGGTCATTCGGTCTAGTCCTTAGATGACTTGGTCTTGCCCGTTGGCTCACGGGCAAGACACATAGGATTTGGCTCGTTACCAGATTATATTACATGCGTGGTTGATTTTATTTTATATATTTTCTTGCATGGATGTTTAGGTTCTTCGCATGCTAGAAAATTTTTCAAAATAATAAAATCAAAGAGTCTTAAATTGCTTTAGAAACTCCGCGCGCCACATAGACAAGAATTGGTTAAAAGTGTTTTAACCGGAAAAACTAAAACCCGTTTTTCAAAAGTAAATCTCACACCACCCGTAAGATGACACCGCCCGATTCTAGTGAAACAAGATCGGTTTGTCGAGCTCTAGCCGAGACCGGTTTTGCGTAACTGTGTGGAAGGCGCGTGTGGCAACTCGCAAGGGTCGGTTGTCGAGCTCTAGCCGAGCCGGCCATTGGGCTAGAGTACCACCGTGTATCTTGACGGTTGATTTACAATTCCAAGAATTAAAACGCCTTGGTAGTTGTCGAGCTCTAGCCGAGCTATCAAAGTGGATTAATGAGGAATGGTGTGAGAGGGATTAAACATGCCAATTGGGTGCTGCGAGTACCTAGGATCCCGCAAGTGTCTAACAGTTGCGATCACGGATTGCAATTGGTAAATAGTTTACCTGCCTAAAATAGCTTCATGAAGTGATCCGCGGCAAACCCGTCATGGATTGGGGTATTTTGTAGGTTCTTAGCCCTTGTTAAGATAATTTGGTTTTCTTAAATCAAGTGGGTAATTATCATAATGAGGATTTTATCAATACTTACTAAAACTCGTACTCTTCTTTTAGATGACAAATTTTAACGACACTACATCAAAACTATCATTTCGTTTGTTCCTTGAAAAGGAGAGACTCATAGGAGTGAACTTCGTTGACTGGTATCGTGTGTTAAGGATTGTCCTTCAACACGAGTCAAAGTTACACGTCCTTGAGGGGCCTCTTTCGGAGCCATCTGCTACCAATGCGAACTGGGCCACGAGATACGCATGGGAAAAGCGTGTCAGAGATACACAAGATATTTCTTGTCTCATGTTGTCGACTATGAGCTGTGAGCTGCGAAAGCAACTCAAGCATATGAGTGCGTACAACATGATTAATAAGCTAAAGGACATGTTCCCGCAGCAAGTTAGACAAGAACTTTTTGAGTATGTCAAGGCTTTGGTCGGTTGTAGGATGCAGGAAGGCGGGGATGTAAGTATTCATGTCCTTATGATGAAGGCGTACATGGACCAAATGGAGAGACTTGGATTTCCTATAGGGAGGGAACTGATGGTGAACTTGGTT
Source organism: Pulicaria dysenterica (assembly GCA_947179395.2). Classification (NCBI taxonomy): domain Eukaryota; kingdom Viridiplantae; phylum Streptophyta; class Magnoliopsida; order Asterales; family Asteraceae; genus Pulicaria; species Pulicaria dysenterica. Next base: position 56,196,308 of record OX359289.1, on the reverse strand, counting down.
CTCCAATCCCTGCCCACGTCTTATGAGAAGTTCGTCATGGAATATCTCAAAGACAATATGGAATGGTCCTTAAGTGAGCTACATGGCATGTTAAAGGCTGCTGAGTTGAACATGGCCAAAGGTAAGCAAATCTCGTCCATACCCGCTAAGGCTACTGGGAATCAAAAACATAAGAAGAAGAAACTGACCTCAAATGGAAAGCTTGGTTTGACTAACCCTACTATAAATGTGGAAGTTGAGGCAAATGAGATTGTGCCTCAAGATAACGTTTCACTTGGGGTAGTTTGCTACTTTTGTGGGGAAATTGGAAATTGGCGCCGTCATGCCTGCCCTAAGTGCCTGAATGATCTAAGTATCCTAAAGCGGAAGAACGTTAGCTCCTCGACTTCAGGTGTTTATCCGAAGTAGGCCGATGATGCATGGAGAGCTGGAACAAGTGAAGAGAAGCTTGTGTGCTTATCTCTTGCTAAAAGGATTGGAAGAGTTGATCTTGTCATTCCTACCAGCTAATTTATTACTTCATTAGATAGATGTTTTACGCCCTGCGTGGCAAGAAGCATTGTATCTTCTATGCTATCGATGACGATGAATATTACTTTGAATTATGTTATTGTGGGTTTAGAGTTTTATATCAAAGTTTATTCATGTCGTGGCATAAATAATAAGCTTTTGCTTAAGAAGTAATAATATGATCATTGATTAGTTATCCTTATAAGCATTGGTGATCTAACCATATAAGCAAGATTAACATCACCAAGGTCCATGTGGATAGGTACTTGGATTCTTTTAGCTTCGAGCTATTAGTTGATGTTGAATCTTACTTATAAAGTTAAATACCTATGACGTCCTTCACTAGTTGATATGGAAGGAATAAAAGTTTGTTGGACTTCGCTTACACTTTTGTGTAAGGTGCAATCAAACAAAGTCATAAGGATGAACTAAGTATAAATTTGTTACCTTTACCTTTGATGGTAGAAGAAAAGGGTACTAGAAAAGTGTTTGAAACCTGAGAGGTATTCAAAGCTCACCCGTAACAAATTCATAACATGTGAAGAGGGCAAAAGGGAAACTAAAATACTCAAGTTTTATGAGATATTGAGATATAATAGATTCCTTGTTCATCATAAGAATTATGAGAATGTCTCATAATTTAACTCTCCTAGGATACATGTTTTACATGCATCGCCAAGTGGAGAAAAGAAACATACTAGTTATGATTCCATTTGATGGCTTAGACTTAAGTAACCTGACAGATAGGTGTACTTGAGTTGTGACGGGCAATGTTCTTGTTTTATTACAACAAAGATGGTCAAATTAGCAACCATGGAGGTTAGACTAGAAAGATAGCTTTGCTTATCTACCTCATGGATTAAAGTTATCTTGTCTACATTTAGTGGGAGATGGATGAACTTAAAAAGATGCTAATACATTTAAATATGTTCTTCTGAGTTTTGGATGTTCTTTTCATAACCTTTTGAGAACTGAGGTGAGTTGCTCGAAAAGGGAAATGAACAACTGAAGCATTCCTGTGGAAGAACGTGTAATTTAAATTATGACCTGATGTTGACACTAGCATTCAATCAGTAATGATTGGAACTTAACATGGCAATGTTGAAGTACTTGGCATTATGATATTACCTCTTCATAAGTCTGGTAATAGTCATCATAAGGCCGGAAATGTATTACATACATGAGGACGATGACTTATTGATAATACATTGCGTATGTATCAATTACCGGAATCTGTAGTGGACCTTGGGTCTACTAAGATAAGGAAAAAGGTAATGAGATAAGCTATAATCCATGCTGGATTTCAAGAATGAGCTTGGATAATCCAACAACTAGATGAGTCCAGAAAGGTGTAAAAAGGATCTTTTGGATATAAGATCTGCATGGATTAGTTTGTAGATAACTTCAAATACTGACCGGTTGGAATTGGTTTCATGATGATTGACCATGTGGAAGGTATCATATGAAGACATTCTTCCAGTGGATATGTTGAAGTTTACACGGACACTTACGCCGTTTCATGGCTGCTTGATGCAAAGACCGTATTCCGTAATAGGAATTCAATGAGGAAGTGTTGGTAACACTGTCCGAAGGTGCTTTACATCTAAAAGTATCCATGTAATATCCACAAAACATGAAAAGGATTGCCTTGAACTTCAACAAACATCTATGTTTCGTGTTGTGAAAATCAAGCGATTGAGTTTTCAGTGACCAACGATGAAACTTGGATAGATGTCAGAGCTAGTGGGAGGGCTGTTGTTATCCTATGTGATATGTCTTGGACATATGCAATAATGGAGATAATGTCTTGATCATTAATGGCTTGAGTCAAGAATTATACGTCCATTGAGGATTAACAAAGCAATTTATGAAGTACAAGAAATATTAAGATATGTTCTTGTTAATCATAAGATATGAGAGTAATTTATTACTCTGGGTGATAGTTTATGTTTTGGGATAATCTCCAATTCGATTGGGTTTGTGATCCTACAAATATTGTGTCGTTAGTAAATGTGATTATTTAAGTATCAATAACTCTATAGAGATCCTTGTGAAAACTATGAGAGTGCGATGACTTTAACACATAAGATTTTATTCTTAAAGCATTGGTGACTCTATAGAGATCCTTGTGAAAATTATGAGAGTACAATGGCTTAAGCAAATAAGATTTTGATTTTAGAGCATCAATAACTCTATAGAGATCTTTATGAAAACTATGAGAGTATGATGGCTCATGCACATTAAATTTTAGATCCAAGCGTTGTTTGTCTTATTGGATTCCTTTAAGACAATGCATGTATAACGGCTTGGACAAATGATCATAATCCCATCAACGCACACTTTGGAAGTGGTTGGTTGGAGAAGGGATACGATCATTATCAGAGTACACACGGAGAGCAATGGTGGCGGATCCGTTAACTAAGCTATAGTAGCGGGTTAGTGATTTTTATCAGACTAGGGCCTGCATATACTTGGCTTAAGTTCGTTTTAGTAATATTTTGATATGCTTTTCTTTTGGGGAACGTTAAGCAATATTGTGCTTCTGCTTGTATCAATTATCAAAAGGGTTTGGTAATGCGCGTGTAGCGGGTACTCTCAGTAAGCCTTATTGTGTTCCAACTTTGCATGTTTTACCTCTTCCCTGAATGTTTTAACATTCTAAATGTCCACAGTCGGTCATTCTTCATGGGAAGGAAGTCTGAACTAAGACTGAGGGAAGTAATTGGTCATGTGTCCAATGGGGATTGGGGCACGGGGACGCAATTCTTCGCCTGTACTTGAAAGTGTTTCAAGTGACTGGACGACCCACATCTGATTTTACTTTGTGGTACTTGTCATGAGTAAATCAGGATGATAATATCAGTTCATCCTCAGACTGGAGATACACGTGGCTGCATCACTTTGGTTTGCTTTGCTCTAGTTGTTTTCAAACGCAGTCCGTAACTGGTTGTTATAAAGGGAGTAGCTGGGCAAAGTATGATCACTGTGGTGGGCAGTGTGAGTCAAAGGAATTTGTTCCTCTGTTTAGAGAGATATCCCTGGGCCCCTCGATGATTGGTCGCTGACACCAAAATGCACGGCCGTGCTCAAGTGTGCAATGATTAAAGAATCTGATTGCAACTTATATGTTTTGGTCACCACTAATCTCTATCGGGAAACATAATCGTGAACGAACGGAGAATGACTAAGTACCATGTCTCGTGTTCACATGGATATCGCGAACAAAAAGGATGATTGATCACTTATCGATAGGACCTTTTCACATGGGTTGCAGATTGGTTTTTTGTGCTGAAGACAAAACCCATACTGACTTGGGGGCAGGATGTCTTACTAGAGGCCGCTCCTTGTCTGCGATGTATTGGGTACGTAGAGTCATGTGCAAGTGGGAGTCTGTTGGAGTATGCCCACTGTCACACGTACGCCAAATGATCACTACCGATGATGTATGGGCCTATCGGGTCACACGCCGGGGGTTGATCTTGACAACAACCTAAAAGGGAGGATGAGAAATGAATAATTAAAGATAGTTGGTGATCTGGACGTGGTTAGCGACGCTAACCAATCTGTCGCTAACCTAGCCGCGTTAGCGGCGCTAACCTTAAGTGGTTAGCGGCGCTAAATTTCGGCGGTTAGCGGCGCTAACCCACCTGACAGATTACAACTTTATTCTCTCCACCTCCATGCTCCACCAATGCATGTCTTTTGATAGGAATCTTCTATGGCCGGCAATTTGGGTTTATTGAGGCCAGATGAGATCTATATTTACATGCATTCACTCTCTCTTTTCTTTTTAGTTGGTTAAGGTGAAAAAACACACACTTAAGAAAACTTGTTGGTGTTGTTCTTGTGTGTGTGAGAGAGAGCCGAGAATAGGGAGTTCCTGGAGTTCTTTAGTGTTGTTGTTCCAGAGATAGTGTCTCCATATGGTGTAGAACACTTGATGGCTCGCTAGTACGAGTGGATCACGGTTTTCCCGGGGTGGACTTCGATAGAGCAAGGAAGGTGCCATAGCTCGGTTCTTGATCTACATCAACTCCAGAGATATCAGGGGTATAAAATCTCTTCTCCCTTTTCTGTTGTAGTTGCATAACTTGGTTGTAGAGTTAGATCCATTGATGGGGTTCACCATGTGGTCTTATTTATGTTTGAAAAATTCGATTTTGACCTTGCATGCTTCCGTTGCTGTATACCACGAACCCCAACAGGATTAACCCAAGTCAAGTACTTGGATGCAGCAAATAGGTTACACCATTATCTTCTTCTATTTACTAGTGAACACATGATCCCACTATGTTTCCGATGAATGGTAACATCACAATGATTTACCATCAAGCTGCTGTTAGTAAAATATGACAACCTCATATCTAAACAACCTTCTTGATTACCATCAGATATAAAGAAGCAATGGATATTGTCAGGTTTTACCAGCATCTCTATGCTGATTAAATGCTAGTGTCAACATTAGGTCTTTTATTTAAGTTTTACGTTCTTCCACTGGAATGCTTTTGTAAATTGTACTTTCCCTTTTGCGCAACCAAACATGGTTCCCAAAAGTTCAAGAAACAATTATCCAAAACTCAGATGAACTACTTAAATATGTAGGCATCAACTTATAATTCATCCATCTCCCACTGATGTAGACTGGATAATTTAAGTTATGAGATTGACAAGCAAAGAACTCTTTGTAGTCAATATCTCATTCGATGCTTAAGTGACCACAATGCTGTGTTTTAGATCGAGGACTTGGTTCATAAAATTAATGTATACCAACCACATTGAATACATGTTTTAGGCCTGCCTTTTACCAGATCATCAACACAGATATCCGGTTTTATTTAAAGTAACACCATGTGCAAATGTGTTTCTTCGGAAAAACGAATTATGGGTTAAACCCATGATTCATTTTATGTTTAAACCAATATAGATAAGAAAACTTAGCATCTATTCTAGATCTAAGAATTTATATCTATATGCCCTTATTGATTCTTAATTCTCTTTAGGTTAGTTCCGCACACCACTAGGTTTCAGACATAAGCCTTTTCTCTAGTAAACATTCTCTCAACTACTACCATAAAGATAGTGATGAAGAATTTCACTAGTGTCACTCATTGTGGCATACTTGAACGGATTATCCACACAAATATGATCATATCCAACAAGTCACAATCCTTCCTTACCAATACTGGTGAAGGATTTCATTAATCATCCTATTCCAATAAACAAGATTTTTATCTTTCATTTAGCCCGAGGCTAAACTTTTACAAAGATCCTAACCACATGGATCTGAGCGATGCAAATGTTGTTTACTTGGTCAAGTTTGATTATGCCATAGAGCTAATATATCCAAATCACTTTTGGATTTAAGAATCAATTGTTCATGATTGTCTTATTACTTATAACGAGCCTTTATGTATGCAATGATATGGATAAGTTTTGATAAAATCATCTCAAAATAATTTTTCAAAATTGTTTCAATTCTAAGTCATATCCATCGCCATCAAATGTGTATTTAAGCACTAAAATAGTCAAAATAACACAAAAGCATAGACATGGATCGAATTTGAAATGAAACTATTAAAATGAAAAATCTTTATAAAATACAAGATTCAAAAACATCCATCATCTCCAAAGGAGCATACACTAAAGTAGTTCTTGCCACGCAGGGCATACAAACAAAAGTAATAATAAATCCGGATTTAATGGCGAGACCAACACTCCCATTTCTCTTGAAGAATACAATTAACAAAATTTCTTCTTCAGAGATCCGGTTCTTCAAGCTTTTTCCTTTTTACAACGAATAGACCTACACTTTGCAACAAAAATAAATTTGTGACAAACATGAGTCTTATAGCTCGGGTATACATCCCAGCTTATAAGGAATAGCAATGAAGTATAATCATGAATGTACCTCAAGTAGGAAAATTAACTCTCTCTTGTCTGAGAAGTTTTATATCCTTTCGGCACGAAGGGCAGGCATGACAGCCCCAATCCCCAAATCTACCGCAGAAGTAGCAAACCACCCCTTGTTGAGTCTCTTTAGGCACATCATCAATGTCCATAGACTCAAAACTTGAAGCAAGCTTGGAAACTCCAACTTCTTCTTTTAATGGGATCGATTTCTTCTTCTTCATGTTATGTTGTTCCTTAGAACCAAAAACAAGAGTGGATGAAGATGATGCATGCTTGGACATGTTAGATTCTACAACCTTCAACATTCCATGCAATTCATCTATAGACATTTCCTTTCCATGCATATGATAGTCCTTTATAAACTTTTCATATGTGGCGGGCAGAGACTGAAGTATGAAATTCACACTAAGCTCCCTCCCTATAGGAAAACCTAATCTCTCCATCTGGTCTATGTATGATTTCATCTTCAAAACATGGGCACTTACACTCCCGCCTTCCCGCATCTTACAACCGGTTAGACTTTTAACACACTCAAAATGTTCTTGTGTAACTTGCTGTCGGAAAACATCCTTCAGCTTGTTAATCATGTCATACACAGTCATGTGCTCAAATTTCTTTCGCAGTTCCGAGCTCATACTTGATAACATGAGACTAGCAACATCGTGTGTATCCCGAACACGCTTTTCAAACGCATATCGGATAGCCCATTCCGCATTGATAGCAGGTGGTTCAGGAAGGGGTTCCTCAAGAATGTGCAACTTAGACTCAGCACGTAGGACAATTCTCAATTGCCTAAGCCAGTCAACAAAGTTCACTTCCGTGAGTTTCACCCTTTGTAGAATCATACGAAGTGAAAAATTCGACGTGTTGTGGTTTTGATTCGACATCCTATATTAAAGTAGAGTACACGAATTAGTTAGTTTGATTTGAATCCTCGTTAAAATAATTACCCTTATCGTCTCGAAAAATATTTTAACAAGGGCTAAGAACCATATTTCACTCCAATTCATGACGGGGTTGCCGCGGATCACTTCATGGAGCTATTTAGGCCGATAACCACTTTACCGATTGCAATCTCTATTGCAACTCTTAGACACTTGCGGGATCCTACGACAACCATCGGTCGTTTGGCATGTTTGATCCCTACTAGCACCAATTCCAAATTAAAATTCTTGGTTGACTCGTGCTAAGCTCGACAATCACTCAAGGATTCTAATTTGTAATTGCAAATCGTCCAACAAGATACACGGTGATACCCCGACAACTACCGGCTCGTGCTAAGCTCGACAACCGATAATTTCAAGATCCCACACTCACCTTCCACACAGATCCACATGGAATAACTCGTGCTAAGCTCGACAATCACTCCATGCTTCACTAGATTTGGGTGGTGTCATCTTTTGGATGGTGCAAGATTTACGTTTTTATGAAAACGGGCTTTTGTTTTCGGCTTGGTTACTGATTAACTTGTTTAGTGACAAAACCTATTTTCACTAGGTGAGTTAATCTTGTATGTGAGCGCGCGAGAGAGTTGTAAACCATTTTTACCAAATCTCTTGTGATTTTATTAATTTCGAAAAATTTTTCTAGCATGCGAATCCTAAGCAAACCATGCAAGAATAAAATAAAATCACATCACACGCATATATACGAAATAAATTGGTAACCCTTGCCAAAATCCTATGCGTTCTTCCCGTGAGCCAAAACGGGTAGAACGTGGTCAACTAAGGGACGGAAGGTCTTCAATGCGAGCTCCCACTAGAACCGCTATCACCAATGGACTTCACCGGCTTCTATGGACACGCTTCATCTCCTTCCGACTCCATCTTGTGTGTTTTCATCCAAATTGTACTACAAATACAATAGAAATTGAAATGGCGTGCAAGCCACACTAATTTCCTATTTATCTAGTACAAATACACGGATGAATGAAATGGCATGCAAGCCACAATATTATTACAAATATAACAATTTTAATAAATATTATAGCCCATGTGATTAAAAATCACCAAATGCATCCAAACACACAAAGTCAACCACAAGGTCAAAGACAAGGTTACCAATTTCAAATCTATCACATACAACCAAACAAACAAGGTGGTAACAAAATTACCAAACACTAAACTGGAACAAATTTCCAGAATCACAAAAAGGCTAAAATTTCCCGAGACCAAAACTGATTTTAACTTTGAAAATTAAAACTGTTACAGCGCGTTAGCGCCGCTAACATTTATGAGTTAGCGCCGCTAACCCGAGGTTAGCGCCGCTAACCCTGTTCGAACAGA
>OX359289.1:56172603-56177603 GCA_947179395.2 Pulicaria dysenterica | reverse complement strand
GTAAGAGATCATACACAATATAATCATAGTCATCATATACTTAATGTTACCGAAGTCAACAATAGGATTAATGACACTTAGAGTCGTCATACTCTCATTGTAACCAAAGTTCATAATAGAGTTACTGACACTCACTTTTATTAGAGTCGACATACCCTAAATGTTACCAAAGTACACAATAGGGTCAATGACACTTATTTAAATCTAAATGTCGTATCTACACCACATATTTGAATATCCAAAACTTCGATTAAAATTCGACAGTTTCATAGGTATAGATTTTCTTGCAGTACTAACTTACTCAAGACAATTCTATTTTCGTCGAACATCAAGAACATATATCAGTATTTCTTGAATCTAAAATCCACTTGATTCCATGTTTTCTATTCATACTCATAGTACAATAATTCCATCACTAGGTTGTAAAACAACCCTAAATTAGGACATTATTTTTATTGAGCATATTTTGCTAAGAACACATGAAGCTCCCACTAGCCCTGACAAGGGTATCTGGCTTAATCTATGCTTTCTAGAAAACTCATTCCTTTGACTTTCTTGCAAAGCGGGATTACAGCCACAAGATGCAAAATTTTGCTGACTAAACTCATGGACACAATTTGGACATAATGGATATATGAGACCTCGGAACATGTTTCAAAACATTTCCTCAAATTAACCCTGCGAAGGATCTTGGTCTTCATATTTCCATGTGAACATACTTGTTTTTCCCAAAGCGACAACAATGTTCCACATAAACCAGACCTAATCTGGATATTATGGATGAATAAGACCTACGGAAAGTGCCTTAAGCATTTCCTCAACATAATCCTGCGAAGGATACAGGTCTCTTACATCCAAGTGTACTAATCTTGTTTTCGTAAGGTGACAACAATATTTCACTTTATCCAAGTTATCTTCAACACAACTACTAGAACATATTTCCATATTATCAATATGAAAAGCTTTGTCTCTAGTCGGTATTTGAAGTTGTCCATAGATGCATATATGTTAGTCCCTTCACCCCTATCGGATTACACCTTAGGTGTGGGATTAACCCAAGTCAAGTACTTGGATGCAGCAAATTGATTACATCTATGTATGCCATTCCCTTCTCATATTCACTAGTGAACACAGGGTCCCACTATGTTTCCAATGAATGGTAACATCACAATGATTTACCATCAAGTTGTTGCTACTCTGATATGACAACCTCATATCTATAACAACCTTCTTGATTTCCATCAGATATAAAGAAGCAATGGATATTGTTAGGTTTTACCAGCATCTCTATGCTGATTAAGTGCTAATGTCCACATTAGGTCTTTTATTTAAGTTTAACGTTCTTCCACTGGAATAACCAAACATGGTTCCCATAAGTTCAAGAACAATTATCCAAAACTCGGATGAACTACTTAAATATACAAGCATCAACTTATAATTCATACATCTCCCACTTAATGTAGAATGAATAATTTTAAGTTGTGAGATTGATAAGCAAAGTACTCTTTCTAGTCAAAATCTCATTGGATGCTTAAGTTGACCATAATGTTGTGTTTCAGATTGACAACTTGGTTCATAAAAATTAATGTATACCAATCACATTGAATACATGTTTTAGGCCTGCCTTTTACCAGATTATCAACAAAGATATCCGGTTTTGTTTAAAGTAACACCATGTACAAAATGTGTTTCTTAGAGAAAACGAATTATGGGATAAACCCATGATTCATTTCATGTTTAAACTAATATAGATAGTAAAACTTAGTATCTATTCTAGATCTAAGAATTTACGTCTATATGCCCTTATTGATTCTTAATTTCTTAAGGTTATTTCCGAACACCTCCAGGTTTCAGACACAAACCTTTTATCTAGTTAAACATTCTCTCAACAACCATCATAAAGATGGTGATGGAGAATCTTACTAGTGTCACTCTATATGGTATACTTGTACGGATTATCCACATAAGTGTGATCAAAATCCAACAAGTTATAATCCTTCCTACCAACATAGGTGAAGGATTTCTTAATCATCCTAGTCCAATAAACAATATTTATATCCTTCATTTAGCCCGAGGCTAAACTTTTACAAAGATCCTAACCACATGGATCCAAGCGATGTAAATGTTGTTTACTTGGTTAAGTTTGATTATGCCATATACTAATGTATCCAAACCACTTTTGGATCTAAGAATCAATTATTTCATGATCGCCTTACTACTTATAATGAGCCTTTATGTATGCAATAATATGGATAAGTTTTGATTGGATAAAACATATCAAAATAATTTTTCAAAATTGTTTCAATTCCAAGTCATCTACATCGTCATCAAATGTGTATTTAAGCACCATAAATGGTCAAAATAACACATAAGCTTTGACATGGATCGAATTTGAAATGAAACCATCATAATGAAAAATCTTTTAAACAAAATACATAGTACAAAATATCCATCATCTCTAAAGAACATACAATAAAGCAAGTCTTGCCACGCAGGGCGTACAAACAAAAGTAATAAATTAATCCGGAAACAATGGCGAGATCAACACTCCCAATTCTCTTGTAGAAGACAATCAACAAAATTTCTTCTTGAGAGATCCGGCTCTTCAAGCTCTTCCTTTTGCATCGAACAGACCTACACTTTGCAACAAAATAAATTTGTGACAAACGTGAGTCATATAGCTCGAGTAAACAACCCAGCTTAATAAGGAATGGCAATGAAGTATAATCATGAATGTACCTTAAGTAGGAAAATTAACTCTCTCTTGTCTGAGAAGTTTTATATCCTCTCGGCACGGAGGGCAGGCATGACGGCCCCAATCCCCAAATCTACCGCAGAAGTAGCAAACCAACCCTTGTTGAGTCTCTTTAGGCATATCATCAATATCCATAGACTCAAAACTTGAAGTAAGCTTGGATACACCAACTTCTTCATTTGATGGGATCAATTTCTTCTTCTTGGCTAAAAGTTGTTCCTTAGAGCCAAAAACAGGAGTGAATGAGGATGATTCATGCTTGGACATGTTGGATTCAACATCCTTCAACATTCCATGCAGTTCATCTATAGATATTTCCTTTCCATGCATATGATAGTTCTCTACAAACTCTTCATATGATGCGGGCAGAGACCGAAGTATGAAATTCACACCAAGCTCCCTCCCTATAGGAAAACCTAGTCTCTCCATCTGGTCCATGTATGACTTCATCTTCAAAACATGGGCACTAACACTCCCGCCTTCCCGCATCTTACAACCGGTTAGATTTTTAACGCACTCATAATGTTCTTGCCTACCTTGCTGTCGGAAAACATCCTTCAGCTTGTTAATCATGTCATACACAGTCATGTGCTCAAATTGCTTTCGCAGTTCCGAGCTCATACTTGATAACATGAGGCTAGCAACATCGTGCGTATCCCGAACACGCTTTTCATACGCGTATCGGATAGCCCATTCCGCATTGGTAGCAGGTGGTTCAGGAAGGGGTTCCTCAAGGATGTGCAACTTGGACTCGGCACGTAGGACAATCCTCAATTGCCTAAGCCAGTCCACAAAGTTCACTCTCGTGAGTTTCTCCCTTTGTAGGAACATACGTAGTGATAAGTTCGACGTGTTGTGGTTTTGATTTGACATCCTATATTAAAGTAGAGTACACGAATTAGTTGTTTGATTTAATCCTCGTTAAAATAATTACCCATATTGCCTCGAAAAATATTTTAACAAGGGCTAAGAACCATATTTCACTCCAATCCATGACGGGGTTGCCGCGGATCACTTCATGGAGCTATTTAGGCCGATAACCATCTTACCGATTGCAATCTCTATTGCAACTCTTAGACACTTGCGGGATCCTACGACAACCATCGGTCGTTTGGCATGTTTGATCCCTACTTGCACCAATTCCAAATTAAAATTCTCGGTTGACTCGTGCTAAGCTCGACAATCACTCAAGGATTTTAATTTGCAATTGTAAATCGTCCGTCAAGACATACGGTAACAAATTCACCAAAATTGGCTCGTGCTAAGCTCGACAACCAAAAATGTGAATTTGCCACACTCACCTTCCACACAGGTTTATGGGAGTTGGCTCGTGCTAAGCTCGACAACCAAAACCCATAAATCTAGATTCAGGTGGTATCGACTTACGGATGGCGCAAGATTTACGTTTTATGAAAAACGGGCTTTTGTTTTCGGCTTGGTTACAGATTAACTTGTTTAGTGACAAAACCTATTTCCATTAGGTGACTTAATCTTGTATGTGAGCGCGCGAGAGTTGCAAACCATTTTTACCAAATCTCTTGTGATTTTATTAATTTCGAAAAATTATCTAGCATGCGAATCCTAAGCAAACCATGCAAGAATAAAATAAAATCACATCACACGCATATAAACGAAGTAAATTGGTAACCCTTGCCATAAATCCTATGCGTTCTTCCCGTGAGCCAAAACGGGTAGAACATGGTCAAACTAAGGGACGGAAAGTCTTCAATGCGAGCTCCCACTAGATCCGCCATCTCCAATGGACTTCACCGGCTTCTATGGACACGCTCCATCTCCTTTCCGACTCCTATTTGTGTGTCATCATCCAAATGTACAAAACATACAATAGAAAAAGAAATGGCATACAAGCCACGATAATTTCCTATTTATCTAGTACATTTACACGGATGAATGAAATGGCATGCAAGCCACAATATTATTACAAACAAAACTGAATTAATAACTATTACAGCCCATATGTGATTAAAATCACCAAATTGCATCCAAACACACAAATACAACCACAAGGTCAAGGCAAGGTTACCAATTTCACAACAACCACATACAACCAAACATAATGGTAACTAAAATACCAAAACAAACCTGGAACAAATTTCCAGAAACAGAAAATGACCAAAATACCCGAGAGCAAAACTGTTTTTAACTTTTAAAACCAAAATCGTAGCTGCGCGTTAGCGCCGCTAAGTTTAAGTAGTTAGCGCCGCTAACTGAAGACAGTTAGTGC
>OX359289.1:56132603-56137603 GCA_947179395.2 Pulicaria dysenterica | reverse complement strand
CGACATCAATGTGAACACGAGACATGGATTGAGTATCAATCTCCAGATCGTCCACGATTGTGTTTCTCGATCTTGATTGGTGGTGACCAAAAGTTAAGGACATATCTGATTCTAAATCAATATTCCTTGCGCATGGCCATGCAAAATTTTGGTGTCAGCTCCCAATCATCGAGGGGCCCAATGATATCTCTCTTATCAGAGGAACAAATCCCTTTTGACTGCATAACCCTAAACCATACTCCTTAACTTACTTAGCCGTTTCCTTTATCACAGCCAGTTACGAACTGCTTTTGAAAAAGACTAAAGTAAGAAAGAAATATGATATAGCGGTTCATACATCTCAGGTCTAAGGACGTAAGATATTATCATCCCAAGTTACTCGTGACTATAATCCATGGAGTATACTTGGGTACGGGTCTTCCAATCACTTGAAACTCTTTTCAAGTATAGATAGGCATTGCTCCTTAATTCGACCATCTTGAATTCAAGGTCACATGCTTATCTCGGTCTTGTTTCAATCTTCCTTCCACAAGATTGACCGACCGTGGAAAGTTTGAAATATAAAATATTTCCGGAAGTGATTAAACATGCTAAGATGGAACACAGTAGAGTCTTATGAATGTAACCGTATCATACGCATATATAATCTCTATTATATATCGAAACAAGCATAAGTTACAATACTGTCTATATCGTTCCCAAAATATAAAATAAAGTTTACATATCAAACAAACTAAATATACAAACTCAAACCAAGTCGCTAGCAAATCTTACACCTATAGCATTAGTGTGAGAATCATGAGCTGCTTGCGATAATGGTTTCGTGAACGGATCCGCAAGGTTCTCATCCGTTGCTACTCTGCTTATGACGATTTCACCACTCTCAACTACTTCTCGTATGAAGTGGTATTTGCGCAAAATGTGTCTTGTTCTCTTGTGAGCTCTTGGTTCCTTCGCCAAGGCCACTGCACCCTCATTGTCACAAAATATCTCAATAGGGTCAGTGATGCTTGGAACCACTTGTAGATCTTGGATGAATTTCTTCATCCACACGGCCTCTTTTGCAGCTTCCCTTGCCGCAATGTATTCCGACTCAGTAGTCGAATCAGCCACCGTGTCTTGCTTGGAGCTCCTCCAGCTCACAGCACCACCATTTAAAAGGAATACAAACCCCGATTGAGATCGGCAGTCATCCCTATCCGTTTGGAAACTAGCGTCCGAGTAACCCTTTACTCTTAGCTCTTCTTCCCCACCATATACCAAGAACATTTCTTTTGTACGTCTAAGGTACTTAAGAATGTTCTTTACAGCTTTCCAATGAGGTTCCCCGGGATTAGCCTGATATCTACTAGTCATGCTCAAAGCACATGACACATCAGGACGAGTGCATAACATGGCGTACATGATCGATCCCACAGCCGAAGCATATGGTACTCGCTTCATTACTTCTATCTCCTCTTGGGAGGTAGGACATTGAGTCTTGCTCAACATCAAGCCTTGCGCCATAGGGAGGTTTCCTTTCTTGGATTCCTCCATTTTAAAGCGTCTCACGACCTTATCTATGTATGCACTTTGGGAAAGCCCTAGTAGCTTTCTAGATCTATCTCTATAGATCTTGATTCCCAGAATATAGCTCGCATCGCCTAAGTCCTTCATTGAGAAACAATTCCCGAGCCAAGCTTTTACACTCTTAAGGCTCGGAACATGGTTTCCAATGAGTAATATGTCATCCACATATAGGACTAAGAAGACAATAGTGCTCCCACTAGCCCTGACATATACACATGGTTCATCTTTGCTTTTCGAAAATCCAAATTCCTTGATTTTCTCATCAAAGCACAGATTCCAACTACGAGATGCTTGCTTAAGTCCATAAATGGACTTCTTTAGCTTACAAACCTTTTCCGGATATTCTGGATGTTCAAAACCATCAGGTTGTGTCATATACACCTCTTCGGAAAGCTTCCCGTTAAGGAAGGCGGTTTTAACATCCATTTGCCATATTTCATAGTCATAAAATGCGGCAATGGCCAGAAGTATCCGGATTGATTTCAACATAGCCACTGGGGAGAAGGTTTCATCATAATCAACACCGGGTGTTTGAGTGAAACCCTTTGCCACAAGTCGAGCTTTGAAAGTATCCAAGGTTCCGTCCATGCCGGTCTTCTTCTTGAAGACCCATTTACACCCTACGGGTCTAACCCCGGGTGTAGGATCAACCAGTTCCCAAACTTGGTTATCCGACATGGATTACATCTCACTTTCCATCGCTTCCTTCCAATGTGCAGACTCAGGGCCCGCCATGGCTTCCTTATAGTTAGAGGGCTCATCAGAGTCCACTACTAACTCGCTGCCCTCAGATATGTAGAAACCATATCTCTCTGGCTCGAAACGAGTTCTACTGGAACGCCTTGGAGTAAGAGATGAAGTAGTGTCAGGTATTGCAGCATTTTCTTGCTCAGTTTCAACCGTCCTAGGTTGAGAGCTAGTGCCAACCTCAAGTTCTTTATCGGTTGATCCTTGAACTTCCTCAAGATCGATTTCCTTGTTGCCTCTTTGTTTGGATAGCAATTCTCTTTCTAAGAAGAATGCCCTTCGAGCAACAAAAACTTTGTTCTCAGAAGGTTTATAAAAAATATATCCAACACCGGCAGAAGGATATCCGATAAAGTAATACCTTTCCGATCGAGGTTCAAGTTTGTCCTCAGTCTCACGTCTCACGTAAGCTTGACAACCCCAAACTCGTAGATATGAAAGTGTCGGCTTCTTATTATGCCACATTTCATAAGGTGTTTTCGATACTTTCTTGGTTGGTGCAAGGTTAAGGATCCTTACCGCCGTTTCTAGGGCATATCCCCAGAAACTAATAGGTACCTCAGTTCGACTCATCATGGACCTTACCATATCTAGTAAAGTCCGGTTCCTCCTCTCAGCGACTCCATTCAATTGTAGAGTCCTTGGAGGTGTTAATTGCGAAATAATTTCACAATTCTTAAGATGATCAATAAACTCGGTACTTAGATACTCTCCACCTCTATCAGACCGGAGTATCTTTATTGTTTTGCCCAATTGATTCTCTACTTCGTTTTGGAATGTCTTGAACACCTCAAAGGTTTCATTCTTGTGCTTGACAAGATAGACATATCCATACCTACTATAGTCATCTATAAAGGTTACGAAGTATCTTGTGTTATTCCTTGTAACGTGTTTGAAAGGCCCACATACATCCGTATGGATGATGTCCAAGAGGTCTTTACCTCTCTCATTTGTCTCCGTGAAGGGTGCCTTTGTCATCTTGCCTAGTAAACAAGAATCACATACATCATTTGACCCTTGGTCAAATGACTCCAAGATTCCATTCGCTTGAAGCTTGGTGATGCGAGTCTTGTTTATGTGGCCAAGACGACCATGCCATAAGGAATACTTGTCCAAACCATCTTTGGAACTAGAATCAATGTTCATGATAGACTTTGTTGAATTAATGTATGCAGTTGTTTCATAAATGCCATGACATGGTAAAGCTTTAAAATAAACAATGTTATCTTTAAAGCATATAATAGTATCATCATCAAAATAAAATTTGTAACCATCGTCATACAATGCATGAAGTGATATAATGTTTCTAGCCACATAGGGCGAATAGCAGACATTTTTCAATAAAATAGAATAACTAGTCTTGAATGAAAGCTCCACACTTCCTTGAGCTTCCACCGGGACAATCTCGGAGTTTCCCATCACAAGATCTAGTTCTCCCTTCTCCAAGCTCCTACTTGCCCTTAGCACCTGCACCATATTACATATGTGAGTGCCACAGCCAGTATCTAAAACCCAGCCTCTAGAAGTAGAAGTATGGTGAAGTTCTATCATGAACGTACCTGAAGTTTCCGGGCCCGATATGCTCATTGCCTTGAGCTTATTGAGTCCCTCCAAGTACATGGGGCAGCTTCGGCGGTAATGGCCCTTGCCCCCACAAAAGAAGCACTCCGCATCCTCCGGAGTTTTGGCTTGGGGAGTCTTCCCCTTACCTTTACCCTCGGAGGCCGAGGCAGGCTTGGTTGCACCAACCTTTCCCTTACCCTTCCTTTTCTTGGAAGGGACGGCCTTCCTTTTGGTTATGCGGCCTTCCCGGATGGCAAGAACGAGAGTGGAGGAGGAGGATGGCTTGCTCTTGGTCATGCTCGCTTCGGCAGTCTTGAGCATACCATGCAGCTCCATCAAGGATTTATCCATGCTATGCATATGATAACTCATAGTGAATTGGTCATATGCACTGGGCAGGGATTGGAGGATCAAATCGACCGCCATCTCCCTCCCGATGGTAAATCCTAGCTTCTCCATCCGCTCAATGTTTGCTTTCATACGCAAAACATGAGCACTCACGTTCCCTCCATCTTGAAGCTTGCAAGCGAGGGCCGACTTGAAGCATTCATACCTCTCTTGCCTCGCTTGCTGCTGGAACATATCCCGCAGCTGCACGATCAAGTCGTGAGCACTTAAGTGGTCCATTTGCTTTTGCAAATCGGTACTCATGGTGCTCAGCATGAGGCATGTAATCTCCTCAGTCTCCTTGAGGCATTTTTCATATGCCTCTCGGATTGCCCTAGTTGCACCGCTTGGAGGTGCCTCGGGTAAGGGTTCCTCTATGGTGTGCATCTTCCCTTCATAGCGTAGGACAAGTTTGAGTTGCCTATACCAATCCATGAAGTTGCTCCCATCGAGCTTTTCCTTTTCAAGGAAAACTCTAAGAGAAACATTGGTGGTGGTGGTGGTGGTGTTTGCGCTTGTTGATGCCATCTAAAATTGCAAAGTAGACTTAAATTAGTTTGTTATAGATATGTATTATCTTGTTAAATTAATTTACCCATAAAGAATTAACTTTAACAAGGCTAAGAACCGTATTTCATCCCACCATGTGACGGGGTTACCGCGGATCACATGATAAAATTATTTAGGTCGGCAACCATTTTGCCAATTGCAATCTCTATTGCAATCCTTAGCGC
>OX359289.1:56117603-56120103 GCA_947179395.2 Pulicaria dysenterica | reverse complement strand
TGGTAACATGAGTTGGTAATCTTGCCTTGGCCCATTTGGTTGATTTGTGTTGTGCATGTAATTTGGTGGTTTTGATCCACATTTGGGGCTATAAATTTATTAAATTCAGTTTGATTGTAATAATTTGTGGCTTGCATGCCAATTCATTCATCCATGTACAAGTATTAGATAAATAGGAAAATTATGTGGCTTGTATGCCATTTATATTTTCTATTGTATTGTATATTGTATGATGGAGGGATGAAGACACAAGAGGAGGCAAAACAAGATGGAGCATGGTGCCCTTAGAAGCTAAAGAAATCCGATGGCGATGGTGGTTCTAGTGGGAGCTCGCGTCAAGTTTGTTTTGTCCCTTAGTTTGACCGAGTTCTTCCCGTTTTGGCTCACGGGAGGAACGCATAGGTTTTATGGCAAGAATTACCGACTATGTTGTATATTGCGTGTGATGTGATTTTATTATTATTCTATCTATGGATGTGTAGGTTTCGCATGCTAGAAATTTTTTTGATAAAATTAATAAAATCACAAGAGTTTTGATAAAATTGGTTTCCTCTCGCGCGCGATCACATACATTGATTAACCCACCTAGTGAAAATAGGATTTGTCACTAATAAGTTAATCAAAACCAAACTGGAAACAAAAGCCCGTTTTTCCACAAAACGTAAATCATGCACCATCCGTAAGTCGATACCACCCGAATCTAGTCTTATGAGATTTGGTTGTCGAGCTTAGCACGAGCCAATTCTCATGAAACTGTGTGGAAGGTGAGTGTGGCAAATTCATAACTTTGGTTGTCGAGCTTAGCACGAGCCAATTTTGGTGGATTTGTTACCGTATGTCTTGACGGACGATTTGCAATTTTAGGTTTGAAATCTTGGTTAATTGTCGAGCTTAGCACGAGTTAACCAAAATTTCAAGACTTAAAATGGTGCAAGAAGGGATCAAACATGCCAAACGACCATTGGATGTCGTAGGATCCCGCATGTGCTAAGGATTGCGATGGAGATTGCAATTGGCAAAATGGTTGCCGACCTAAATAGTTTTATCATGTGATCCGCGGTAACCCCGTCACATGGTAGGATGAAATACGGTTCTTAGCCTTGTTTAACTAATTCTTATTGGGTAAATTATTAAACAAGATAAAATATCATAATAACTAATATCTACTTTGCAATTTTTAGATGGCATCAACAAGCTCAACAAACACTACCACCAACGTTTCTCTTAGGGTTTTCCTTGAAAAGGAGAAACTCGATGGTAGCAATTTCATGGATTGGCATAGACAACTGAGGTTGGTCTTACGCTATGAAGGAAAGTTGCATACCATAGAGGAACCCCTCCCCGAGGCACCTCCTGCTGGTGCAACAAGGGCCGTCCGTGAGGCGTATGAAAAGCGCCTCAAGGAGACTGAGGAAGTCACGTGCCTCATGTTGAGCACGATGAACCAAGATTTGCAAAAGCAAATGGATCATCTTAGTGCTTACGACTTGCTCGTGCAGCTAAAGGACATGTTCCAGCAGCAGGCGAGGCAAGAGAGGTACGAGTGCCTCAAGACAACCCTTGCTTGCAAGATGCAAGAGGGTGGGAACGTGAGCGCGCATGTGTTACGTATGAAAGCAAACATCGAGCGCATGGAGAAATTAGGTTTTACCATAGGGAAGGAGATGGCGGTTGATTTAATCCTGCAATCCCTGCCCGGTGCATACGATCAATTCGTTATGAGTTATCATATGCACAGCATGGATAAGACCTTGATGGAACTTCATGGTATGTTGAAGACTGCTGAGTCTAGCATGACCAAGAACAAGCCATCCTCCTCCACCTCTCAAGTTCTCGCCATCCGGGAAGGCCGCATCACGAAGAAGAAGACCGCCTCTTCCTCTAAAAGGAAGGGTAAGGGAAAGGTTGGCGGGGCCAAGCCTAACCCGGCCTCCGAGGGCAAAGGCAAAGGGAAGCTTCCCCAAGCCAAGGCTCCGGAGGATGCGGAGTGCTTTTTCTGCGGGGGCAAGGGCCATTACCGCTGAAGCTGCCCAAAGTACCTGGAGGGACTCAACAAGCTCAAGGCAATGAGCATATCGGGTCCGGATACGTCAGGTACGTTCATGATAGAACTCCATCATACTTCTACTTCTAAAGGCTGGGTATTGGATACTGGCTGTGGCACTCACATATGTAATATGGTGCAGGTGCTAAAGCAAAGTAGGAGCTTGGAGCGGGGTGAACTGGATCTTGTCATGGGAAACTCGGAGGTTGTCCCTGTGGAAGCTAAAGGTGACTTGGAGCTTTCATTCAAGACCGGTTTTTCTATTTTGTTAAAGGATGTATGCTATTCGCCCAATGTGGCTAGAAACATTATTTCTTTTCACAAGTTGTATGACGATGGTTTTGATTTTAAATTTGTAAGTGGTACAATCATTTGCTTTAAAAATGAAATTGTTTATACCATGTCATGGCATATATGAGGCAAATGCATACATTGAATCAAGAAAATCTATCATGA
>OX359289.1:56105103-56110103 GCA_947179395.2 Pulicaria dysenterica | reverse complement strand
AATATGTCTCGTGCGTCGGTGAGACCTTGGTTCCTTGGCAAGAGCAACCGCACCCTCGTTGTCACAGAACACCTCAATAGGGTCGGCAATGCTAGGAACCACTCCCAGATCTTGGATGAATTTCTTCATCCATACAGCCTCCTTCACAGCTTCACTGGCCGCAATGTACTCCGACTCGGTAGTAGAATCGGCCACAGAGTCTTGCTTGGAGCTTCTCCAGGAAATAGCACCACCATTGAGTAGGAACACAAACCCCGATTGAGATCGGCAGTCGTCCCGATCGGTTTGGAAGCTAGCATCTGAGTAACCAGTCACCCGTAGCTCTTCCGCACCTCCATACACCAAGAACATCTCCTTAGTCCTCCGAAGATACTTGAGAATGTTCTTTACTGCCGTCCAATGAGCTTCACCAGGATTGGCTTGATATCTACTTGTCATACTCAATGCACAAGATATATCAGGCCTAGTACATAACATGGCGTACATGATCGAGCCAATTGCCGAAGCATATGGAACTCGACTCATTACTCCCCGTTCCTCAAGGGAACTCAGGCTTTGAGCCTTGCTCAACACTAAACCATGCGACATAGGTATGAACCCCTTCTTGGAATCCTCCATCCTAAATCTCTTTAGGACCTTGTCTATGTATGTACTTTGGCTCAATCCGATCAACCTGCGGGATCTATCTCTATAGATCTTGATCCCAAGAATGTAAGCTGAATCCCCAAGATCCTTCATTGAGAAACAACTCCCTAGCTAGGCTTTTACCCCTTGCAAAGTTGGGACGTCGTTCCCAATTAGTAGAATATCATCTACATAAAGAACCAGGAATTCAACTATGCTCCCACTAGCTCTAATGTAAACGCATGGCTCATTCTTGCTTTTAGAGAAGCCAAACTCTTTGACCTTCTCGTCGAAGCACAGGTTCCAGCTCCGAGAGGCTTGCTTAAGCCCATAAATGGACTTCTTAAGCTTGCAGACTTTATCCGGAAACTCAGGATGTACAAAACCCTCAGGCTGTGTCATATACACATCCTCTGCTAGTGTTCCATTAAGGAACGCGGTTTTGACGTCCATTTGCCAAATCTCATAATCATGAAATGCGGCAATGGCCAAAAGTATCAAGATAGACTTCATCATAGCCACCGGTGAAAAGGTTTCCTCATAGTCTATACCATGAGTTTGAGTGAAACCCTTAGCCACCAGTCGGGCCTTGAAGGTGTCTACCTCGCCATCCATGCCGATCTTCTTCTTGAAGACCCACTTGCACCCTACGGGTTTGCATCCCGGCACGGGATCAACCAAGTCCCAGACTTGATTATCCGACATGGACTGAATCTCGGATTCCATTGCCTCTAGCCACTTGGCGGACTCAGGGCGCACCACAGCGTCCTGGTATTTGGTAGGCTCATCAGAGACCACTACCATGTCGGTGCCCTCAGATATGTGAAAACCATATCTCTTTGGCTCATGCCGACTTCTACCAGATCTTCTAATAGGCAACGGGTTTACATCATCTCCAGCTTCATCATGCTGAGATTCAACCCTCTCAGGTTGTGAGCTAGTCCCAACATCAGGTTCTACATTGGCAGTCTCTTGAATTTCTTCAAGATCAACCTTTCTCCCACTAGCGTCTTTGGATAACAGTTCCCTTTCAAGGAACATCGCCCTTTGAGCAACAAACACCTTGTTCTCCGAAGGTTTGTAAAACAAATATCCCATAGACCCAGCAGGATGACCAATGAAAAAGCACCTTTTGGCCCTAGGCTCCAACTTGTCCTCAACCTCACGTCTTACGTAGGCAGGACAACCCCAGACCTTTAAATATGAAATGGATGGAACCTTTCCATGCCACATCTCATACGGTGTTCTCTTAACCTTCTTTGTTGGTACGAGGTTAAGGATTCTACCGGCCGTCTCAAGCGCATATCCCCAAAACGTAACGGGAACGACCGTACGAACCATCATAGATCGAACCATATCCAACAATGTTCGGTTCCTCCTCTCGGCGACACCATTTAATTGTGGCGTCCTAGGAGGGGTTAATTGCGAGATAATCCCACAATCCCTTAGATGTTCACGGAACTCGGAACTAAGATACTCACCGCCTCTATCGGATCGTAGCATCTTAATCCTTTTCCCTAATTGATTTTCTACCTCGTTTTGATAAGTCTTAAATACCTCAAAGGTATCCGACTTTTGTCTCAACAAGTAGACATACCCGTATCGACTATAATCATCAATAAAGGTAACGAAGTAGCGGGAATGATCTCTTGTTGCATGCTTGAACGGATCACACACATCTGTGTGAACGATATCCAACAAGTCTTGCGCCCTCTCACAAACACCGGTGAAGGGTGCTTTGGTCATCTTGCCCAATATACAAGATTCACATACGTCATTAGACCCGTGGTCAAATGATTCCAAGATCCCATCCACTTGGAGCTTGGCGATGCGTTTCTTGTTTATGTGGCCTAACCGACCATGCCATAGAGACAATTTATCCAAAACGTTTTTGGGACCCGAATCAACATTCATGATTGATCTAGTGCTTTGCAAGCTTACGCTGATTTCATATATGCCATGACATGGAAATGCTTTGAAATAAAAAACATCATCTTTGTAACATAAAATGCTACCATTCTCAAATTTAAAAGTAAAACCATCGTCATACAAGGCATACAATGAAATAATGTTTCTTGCCACACATGGCGCAAAAGATACATTTAACAAAACAATAGATAAGCCAGAAGGAAAGGCGAGCTCCACACTCCCAATCTTCTCAACCGGGACAACCGCCTTGTTTCCATCAACCAAGTCCCTACTTCTTCTTAGTACCTGCACATTATTACAAACGTGAGTACCACACCCCCTGTCTAAAACCCAGGCGTTAGAAGTAGAAGTGTTATGGAGTTCAATCATGTACGTACCGGAGGCAGCGGCACCTTTAGAGCGAAGCTTCTTGAGCTCCTCCGTGTACTTGGGGCAACTACGCCGGTAGTGACCCTTCTCCCCGCAGAAGTAGCAGGTTCCCTCTTCCGGTGAGGTGGCAGCGGGAGCCACTTGCTTCCCCTTCGGCTCCGGGGTTGGGTTAGGTTTGGGCTTCGGCCCTTGGGCCTTGGCCTTCTTCTTTCCCTTCCCTTTGGAGCCCGAAGCGGGTTGCTTCCGCTTGTTACCACCCTCGTTGATGGTGAGAACGGCAGTGGAGGTGGTGGGCTTTGACTTGGCAAGCTCGCCCTCGGCGGTCTTTAGCATGCCATGCAATTCCATAATGGACTTGTCCATACTATGCATGTGGAAGTTCACAATGAACGGACCATATGCAGGAGGCAAGGATTGGAGGATGATATCAACCGCCAACTCCTTCCCCATGGGAAAGCCCAACTCCTCGAGCTGATCCACGTACCCTTTCATCTTAAGTACGTGGGAACTCACATTGCCGCCCTCCCGCATCCGGCAACCGATGAAGGCCTTGACGCACTCATAGAGTTCTTGCCTAGCTCGCTGTTGGAACATGTCCTTCAGCTGAGAAATCATCTCAAACGCACTCACTTTCTCGAATTGCCTTTGCAATTCGGGACTCATGGTCGTTAGCATAAGGCAAGTCACGTCATTTGTGTCCTTGAGGCGTTTTTCATACGCCTCGCGGACGGCCCTCGCCGCGTTGGTAGCAGGAGCCTCCGGAAGAGGTGACTCAAGGACCTCTAGCTTCATTTCATGACGTAGGACAATTCTCAAAGTCCTATGCCAATCCATAAAGTTTGGCCCCGTGAGTTTCTCCTTCTCAAAAAATGCACGGAGTGACATGTTGGTGGTGTTGGTGTTGCTAGTAGATGCCATCTACAAGCAAAGTACGAAATGGTTAGTTATTGTTGTATTAAATCCTTGTTAAGATAATTACCCTCTTGTTATAAAAACAAATTATATTAACAAGGGCTAAGAACCTCAAAATACCCTAATCCATGACGGGTTTTCCGCGGATCACTTCATAGAGCTATTTTAGGCCGGTAAACTATTTACCAATTGCAATCCGTGATCACAACTCTTAGGCACTTGCGGGATCCTAGGTACCCTTAGCACCCATTTGGCATGTTTGATCCCTCCACACCAAATCCTCATTAACCCACTTTGGTAGCTTGGCTAGAGCTCAACAACTACCAATGCGTTTTATGTCTTGGAATTGTAAATCGTCCGTCAAGATACACGGTGGTACTCTAGCCCAATGGCCGGCTCGGCTAGAGCTCGACAACCGACCTTGCGAGTTGCCACACGCGCCTTCCACACAGTTACGCAAAACCGGTCTCGGCTAGAGCTCGACAAACCGATCTTGTTTCACTAGAATCGGGCGGTGTCATCTTACGGGTGGTGTGAGATTTACTTTTGAAAAACGGGTTTTAGTTTTTCCCGTTAAAACACTTTTAACCAATTCTTGTCTATGTGGCACGCGGAGTTTGTAAACCAATTTAAAACTCTTTGATTTTATTATTTTGAAAAATTTTCTAGCATGCGAAGAACCTAAACATCCATGCAAGAAAAATACAAAATAAAATCAACCACGCATGTAATATAATCCGGTAACGAGCCAAATCCTATGCGTCTTGCCCGTGAGCCAACGGGCAAGACTAAGTCATCTAAGGACTAGACCGAATGACCCGATGTGTGCTCCTCCCACTTGATCCATTGCGTCTCCTACCGACCTCCGGATCCAAGTACGCCAAGACACCCTCCACACGGTTCTTGTTGGTTGCTTCGGTTCATCTTTTACAATTTACAAATTTAAAAGGAAATGGCATGCAAGCCACAATTTCTATTCTAAGCTAATTCTACAAATTACAAAGAATACAAAATCGGCATGCAAGCCGTTAAAATTAGAAACCGAATAAATAGATTAATTATTACAAACCAATGTGGTACAAACCACCAAATGAATTAATACATTAATCTAAATCAACCAAACACATCTCATAGGTCATATGGCTCAAAAATTGTTACCGGATACG
>OX359289.1:55942603-56082603 GCA_947179395.2 Pulicaria dysenterica | reverse complement strand
TATTTAGGGTTATTGTTGTTGCTGTTGTTGTTGTTATTTAGGGTTGTTGTTGTTGTTGTTGTTGTTGTTTAGGGTTGTTGTTGTTGTTGTTGTTGTTATTTAGGGTTGTTGTTGTTGTTATTGTTGCAACCTGTTTAGGGTGTATGGTTTAGGGAAAGTTTTTTTATTGTTGTTGTTGTTATTGTTATTTAGGATTCTAGTTGTTGTTGTTGTTGTGTTTGTTTATTTAGGGTTGTTGTTGTTGTTGTTGCTGTTGTTCTGTTATTGTTGTTATTTAGGGTTGTTGTTGCTGTTGTTGTTATTTAGGTTTATTGTTGGTATTTAGGGTTGTTATTTTTGTTGTTGTTTTTATTGTTATTTAGGGTTGTTGTTGTTGTTGTTGTTCTTGTTCTTGTTGTTATTTAGGGTAGTTGTTGTTGTTTTTGTTGTTGTTGTTTTTGTTGTTATTTAGTATTGTTGTTGTTGTTGTTGTTATTTAAGGTTGTTGTGGTTGTTGCTGTTTTATTTAGGGTTATTGTTGTTGCTGCTGTTGTTGTTATTTAGGGAAAGGTTTTTTTATTGTTGTTGTTGTTATTGTTATTTAGGGTTCTTGTTGTTGTTATTGTTGTTGTTTAGGGTTGTTGTTGTTGTTTAGGGTGGTTGTTGTTGTTATTTAGGTTTTTGTTATTGTTGTTTAGGGTTGTTGTTGTTGTTGTTGTGCTTGTTGTTCTTGTTGTTATTTAAGGTTGTTGTTGTCGTTGTAATGGTTGTTTTTGTTGTTGATATTGTGGTTGTTTTTGTTGTTTAGGGTTGTTGTTGTTGTTGGTTTATTTAGGGTTATTGTTGTTGTTGTTGTTGTTGTTGTTATTTAGGGTTGTTGTTGTTGTTGTTGTTGTTGTTGTTTTTGTTGTTTAGGGTTGTTGTTGTTGTTGTTTTATTTAGGGTTATTGTTGTTGCTGTTGTTGTTGTTATTTAGGGTTGTTGTTGTTGTTTAGGGTTGTTGTTGTTGTTGTTGTTGTTGTAATTTAGGGTGGTTGTTGTTGTTGTTGTTGTTATTGTTGCAACTTGTTTAGGGTTCAGAGTTTAGGGAAAGGTTTTCTTATTGTTGTTGTTGTTGTTGTTATTTAGTGTTGTTGTTGTTGTTTAGGGTTGTTGTTGTTGTTGTTGTTGTTGTTGTTGTTGTTGTTGTTGTTGTTTAGGGTTGTTGTGGTTGTTGTTGTTTATTGTTGTTGTTGTTGTTGTTGTTATTTAGGGTTGTTGTTGTTGTTGTTGTTGTTATTTAGGGTTGTTGTTGTTGTTGTTGTTGTTGTTGTTGTTGTTGTTGTTCTTGTTGTTTTATTTAGGGTTATTGTTGTTGCTGTTGTGGTCTTTGTTGTTTAGGGTTGTTGTTGTTGTTGTTTAATTTAGGGTTATTGTTGTTGCTGTTGTTGTTGTTATTTAGGGTTGTTGTTGTTGTTGTTGTTGTTTAGGGTTGTTGTTGTTGTTGTTGTTGTTGTTATTTAGGGTGGTTTTTGTTGTTTTTGGTGTTATTGTTGCAACTTGTTTAGGGTTCAGGGTTTAGGGAAACGTTTTATTATTGTTGTTGTTGTTATTTAGTGTTGTTGTTATTGTTTAGGGTTGTTGCTGTTGTTGTTGTTGTTGTTGTTTAGGGTTGTTGTGGTTGTTGTTATTTAGGGTTGTTGTTGTTGTTATTGTTATTTAGGGTTGTTGTTTTTGTTGTTCTTATTGTTGTTGTTGTTGTTGTTGTTTAGGGGTTGTTGTTCTTGTTGTTTTATTTAGGGTTATTGTTGTTGTTGTTGTTGTTGTTGTTGTTATTTAGGGTTGTTGTTGTTGTTGTTGTTGTTTTTGTTGTTTAGGGTTGTTGTTGTTGTTGTTTTATTTAAGGTTATTGTTGTTGCTGTTGTTGTTGTTATTTAGGGTTGTTGTTGTTGTTGTTATTTAGGGTTGTTGTTGTTGTTGTTGTTGTTGTTTTTGTTGTTTAGGGTTGTTGTTGTTGTTGTTTTATTTAAGGTTATTGTTGTTGCTGTTGTTGTTGTTATTTAGGGTTGTTGTTGTTGTTGTTGTTGTTGTTGTTGTTTAGGGTTGTTGTTGTTGTTGTTGTTGTTCTTATTTAGGGTGGTTGTTGTTGTTGTTGTTGTTGTTATTGTTGCAACTTATTTAGGGTTCAGGGTTTAGGGAAAGGTGTTATTATTGTTGTTGTTGTTGTTACTTAGTGTTGTTGTTGTTGTTTAGGGTTGTTGTTGTTGTTGTTGTTGTTGTTATTTAGGGTTGTTGTGGTTGTTGTTGTTTGGGGTTGTTGTAGTTGTTGTTGTTATTTAGGGTTGTTGTTGTTGTTGTTATTTAGGGTTGTTGTTGTTGTTGTTCTTGTTGTTTAGGGGTTGTTGTTCTTGTTGTTTTATTTAGGGTTATTGTTGTTGTTGTTGTTGTTGTTGTTATTTAGGGTTGTTGTTGTTGTTGTTGTTGTCTTTGTTGTTTAGGGTTGTTGTTGTTGTTGTTTAATTTAGGGTTATTGTTGTTGCTGTTGTTGTTGTTATTTAGGGTTATTGTTGTTGTTGTTGTTGTTTAGGGTTGTTGTTGTTGTTGTTGTTGTTGTTATTTAGGGTGGTTGTTGTTGTTGTTGTTGTTATTGTTGCAACTTGTTTAGAGTTCAGGGTTTAGGGAAAGGTTTTATTATTGTTGTTGTTGTTGTTATTTAGTGTTGTTGTTGTTGTTTAGGGTTGTTGTTGTTGTTGTTGTTGTTATTTAGGGTTGTTGTGGTTGTTGTTGTTTGGGGTTGTTGTAGTTGTTGTTGTTATTTAGGGTTGTTGTTGTTGTTGTTGTTATTTAGGGTTGTTCTTGTTGTTGTTGTTGTTGTTGTTTTTTAGGGGTTGTTGTTCTTGTTGTTTTATTTAGGGTTATTGTTGTTGTTGTTGTTGTTATTTAGGGTTGTTGTTGTTGTTGTTGTTGTCTTTGTTGTTTAGGGTTGTTGTTGTTGTTGTTTAATTTAGGGTTATTGTTGTTGCTGTTGTTGTTGTTATTTAGGGTTGTTGTTGTTGTTGTTGTTGTTTAGGGTTGTTGTTGTTGTTGTTGTTGTTGTTATTTACGGTGGTTGTTGTTGTTGTTGTTGTTATTGTTGCAACTTGTTTAGGGTTCAGGGTTTAGGGAAAGGTTTTATTATTGTTGTTGTTGTTGTTATTTAGTGTTTTTGTTATTGTTTAGGGTTGTTGTTGTTGTTGTTGTTGTTGTTTAGGGTTGTTGTGATTGTTGTTGTTTAGGGTTGTTGATGTTGTTGTTGTTATTTAGGGTTGTTGTTGTTGTTGTTGTTATTTAGGGTTGTTGTTCTTGTTGTTGTTGTTGTTGTTGTTTTTTAGGGGTTGTTGTTCTTGTTGTTTTATTTAGGGTTATTTTTGTTGTTGTTGTTGTTATTTAGGGTTGTTGTTGTTGTTGTTGTTGTCTTTGTTGTTTAGGGTTGTTGTTGTTGTTGTTTAATTTAGGGTTATTGTTGTTGCTGTTGTTGTTGTTATTTAGGGTTGTTGTTGTTGTTGTTGTTGTTTAGGGTTGTTGTTGTTGTTATTTAGGGTGGTTGTTGTTGTTGTTGTTGTTATGGTTGCAACTTGTTTAGCGTTCAGGGTTTAGGGAAAGGTTTTATTATTGTTGTTGTTGTTGTTATTTACTGTTGTTGTTATTGTTTAGGGTTGTTGTTGTTGTTGTTGTTGTTGTTGTTTAAGGTTGTTGTGGTTGTTGTTGTTTAGGGTTGTTGTTGTTGTTGTTGTTATTTAGGGTTGTTGTTCTTGTTGTTCTTGTTGTTATTGTTGTTGTTGTTGTTTAGGGGTTGTTGTTCTTGTTGTTTTATTTAGGGTTATTTATGTTGTTGTTGTTGTTGTGGTTTAGGGTTGTTGTGGTTGTTGTTGTTTAGGGTTGTTGTTGTTGTTGTTGTTATTTAGGGTGGTTTTTGTTGTTGTTGTGGTCTTTGTTGTTTAGGGTTGTTGTTGTTGTTGTTTAATTTAGGGTTATTGTTGTTGCTGTTGTTGTTGTTATTTAGGGTTGTTGTTGTTGTTTAGGGTTGTTGTGGTTGTTGTTGTTTATTGTTGTTGTTGTTGTTGTTGTTATTTAGGGTTGTTGTTGTTGTTGTTGTTGTTGTTGTTGTTATTGTTGTTCTTGTTGTTTTATTTAGGGTTATTGTTGTTGCTGTTGTGGTCTTTGTTGTTTAGGGTTGTTGTTGTTGTTGTTTAATTTAGGGTTATTGTTGTTGCTGTTGTTGTTGTTATTTAGGGTTGTTGTTGTTGTTGTTGTTGTTTAGGGTTGTTGTTGTTGTTGTTGTTGTTGTTATTTAGGGTGGTTTTTGTTGTTTTTGGTGTTATTGTTGCAACTTGTTTAGGGTTCAGGGTTTAGGGAAACGTTTTATTATTGTTGTTGTTGTTATTTAGTGTTGTTGTTATTGTTTAGGGTTGTTGCTGTTGTTGTTGTTGTTGTTGTTTAGGGTTGTTGTGGTTGTTGTTATTTAGGGTTGTTGTTGTTGTTATTGTTATTTAGGGTTGTTGTTTTTGTTGTTCTTATTGTTGTTGTTGTTGTTGTTGTTGTTTAGGGGTTGTTGTTCTTGTTGTTTTATTTAGGGTTATTGTTGTTGTTGTTGTTGTTGTTGTTGTTATTTAGGGTTGTTGTTGTTGTTGTTGTTGTTTTTGTTGTTTAGGGTTGTTGTTGTTGTTGTTTTATTTAAGGTTATTGTTGTTGCTGTTGTTGTTGTTATTTAGGGTTGTTGTTGTTGTTGTTATTTAGGGTTGTTGTTGTTGTTGTTGTTGTTGTTTTTGTTGTTTAGGGTTGTTGTTGTTGTTGTTTTATTTAAGGTTATGGTTGTTGCTGTTGTTGTTGTTATTTAGGGTTGTTGTTGTTGTTGTTGTTGTTGTTGTTGTTTAGGGTTGTTGTTGTTGTTGTTGTTGTTCTTATTTAGGGTGGTTGTTGTTGTTGTTGTTGTTGTTATTGTTGCAACTTATTTAGGGTTCAGGGTTTAGGGAAAGGTGTTATTATTGTTGTTGTTGTTGTTACTTAGTGTTGTTGTTGTTGTTTAGGGTTGTTGTTGTTGTTGTTGTTATTTAGGGTTGTTGTGGTTGTTGTTGTTTGGGGTTGTTGTAGTTGTTGTTGTTATTTAGGGTTGTTGTTGTTGTTGTTATTTAGGGTTGTTGTTGTTGTTGTTCTTGTTGTTTAGGGGTTGTTGTTCTTGTTGTTTTATTTAGGGTTATTGTTGTTGTTGTTGTTGTTGTTGTTATTTAGGGTTGTTGTTGTTGTTGTTGTCTTTGTTGTTTAGGGTTGTTGTTTTTGTTGTTTAATTTAGGGTTATTGTTGTTGCTGTTGTTGTTGTTATTTAGGGTTATTGTTGTTGTTGTTGTTGTTTAGGGTTGTTGTTGTTGTTGTTGTTGTTGTTATTTAGGGTGGTTGTTGTTGTTGTTGTTGTTATTGTTGCAACTTGTTTAGAGTTCAGGGTTTAGGGAAAGGTTTTATTATTGTTGTTGTTGTTGTTATTTAGTGTTGTTGTTGTTGTTTAGGGTTGTTGTTGTTGTTGTTGTTGTTATTTAGGGTTGTTGTTGTTGTTGTTGTTTGGGGTTGTTGTAGTTGTTGTTGTTATTTAGGGTTGTTGTTGTTGTTGTTGTTATTTAGGGTTGTTGTTGTTGTTGTTGTTGTTGTTGTTTTTTAGGGGTTGTTGTTCTTGTTGTTTTATTTAGGGTTATTGTTGTTGTTGTTGTTGTTATTTAGGGTTGTTGTTGTTGTTGTTGTTGTCTTTGTTGTTTAGGGTTGTTGTTGTAGTTGTTTAATTTAGGGTTATTGTTGTTGCTGTTGTTGTTGTTATTTAGAGTTGTTGTTGTTGTTGTTGTTGTTTAGGGTTGTTGTTGTTGTTGTTGTTGTTGTTATTTACGGTGGTTGTTGTTGTTGTTGTTGTTATTGTTGCAACTTGTTTAGGGTTCAGGGTTTAGGGAATGGTTTTATTATTGTTGTTGTTGTTGTTATTTAGTGTTTTTGTTATTGTTTAGGGTTGTTGTTGTTGTTGTTGTTGTTGTTTAGGGTTGTTGTGATTGTTGTTGTTTAGGGTTGTTGATGTTGTTGTTGTTATTTAGGGTTGTTGTTGTTGTTGTTGTTATTTAGGGTTGTTGTTCTTGTTGTTGTTGTTGTTGTTGTTTTTTAGGGGTTGTTGTTCTTGTTGTTTTATTTAGGGTTATTTTTGTTGTTGTTGTTGTTATTTAGGGTTGTTGTTGTTGTTGTTGTTGTCTTTGTTGTTTAGGGTTGTTGTTGTTGTTGTTTAATTTATGGTTATTGTTGTTGCTGTTGTTGTTGTTATTTAGGGTTGTTGTTGTTGTTGTTGTTGTTTAGGGTTGTTGTTGTTGTTATTTAGGGTGGTTGTTGTTGTTGTTGTTGTTATTGTTGCAACTTGTTTAGCGTTCAGGGTTTAGGGAAAGGTTTTATTATTGTTGTTGTTGTTGTTATTTAGTGTTGTTGTTATTGTTTAGGGTTGTTGTTGTTGTTGTTGTTGTTGTTGTTTAAGGTTGTTGTGGTTGTTGTTGTTTAGGGTTGTTGTTGTTGTTGTTGTTATTTAGGGTTGTTGTTCTTGTTGTTCTTGTTGTTATTGTTGTTGTTGTTGTTTAGGGGTTGTTGTTCTTGTTGTTTTATTTAGGGTTATTTATGTTGTTGTTGTTGTTGTGGTTTAGGGTTGTTGTGGTTGTTGTTGTTTAGGGTTGTTGTTGTTGTTGTTGTTATTTAGGGTGGTTGTTGTTGTTGTTGTGGTCTTTGTTGTTTAGGGTTGTTGTTGTTGTTGTTTAATTTAGGGTTATTGTTGTTGCTGTTGTTGTTGTTATTTAGGGTTGTTGTTGTTGTTGTTGTTGTTGTTGTTGTTGTTGTTATTTAGGGTGGTTTTTGTTGTTTTTGGTGTTATTGTTGCAACTTGTTTAGGGTTCAGGGTTTAGGGAAACGTTTTATTATTGTTGTTGTTGTTATTTAGTGTTGTTGTTATTGTTTAGGGTTGTTGCTGTTGTTGTTGTTGTTGTTGTTTAGGGTTGTTGTTGTTGTTGTTATTTAGGGTTGTTGTTGTTGTTATTGTTATTTAGGGTTGTTGTTTTTGTTGTTCTTATTGTTGTTGTTGTTGTTGTTGTTTAGGGGTTGTTGTTCTTGTTGTTTTATTTAGGGTTATTGTTGTTGTTGTTGTTGTTGTTGTTGTTGTTATTTAGGGTTGTTGTTGTTGTTGTTGTTTTTGTTGTTTAGGGTTGTTGTTGTTGTTGTTTTATTTAGGGTTATTGTTGTTGCTGTTGTTGTTGTTATTTAGGGTTGTTGTTGTTGTTGTTATTTAGGGTTGTTGTTGTTGTTGTTGTTGTTGTTTTTGTTGTTTAGGGTTGTTGTTGTTGTTGTTTTATTTAGGGTTATTGTTGTTGCTGTTGTTGTTGTTATTTAGGGTTGTTGTTGTTGTTGTTGTTGTTGTTGTTGTTTAGGGTTGTTGTTGTTGTTGTTGTTGTTCTTATTTAGGGTGGTTGTTGTTGTTGTTGTTGTTGTTATTGTTGCAACTTATTTAGGGTTCAGGGTTTAGGGAAAGGTGTTATTATTGTTGTTGTTGTTGTTACTTAGTGTTGTTGTTGTTGTTTAGGGTTGTTGTTGTTGTTGTTGTTATTTAGGGTTGTTGTGGTTGTTGTTGTTTGGGGTTGTTGTAGTTGTTGTTGTTATTTAGGGTTGTTGTTGTTGTTGTTATTTAGGGTTGTTGTTGTTGTTGTTCTTGTTGTTTAGGGGTTGTTGTTCTTGTTGTTTTATTTAGGGTTATTGTTGTTGTTGTTGTTGTTGTTGTTATTTAGGGTTGTTGTTGTTGTTGTTGTTGTCTTTGTTGTTTAGGGTTGTTGTTGTTGTTGTTTAATTTAGGGTTATTGTTGTTGCTGTTGTTGTTGTTATTTAGGGTTATTGTTGTTGTTGTTGTTGTTTAGGGTTGTTGTTGTTGTTGTTGTTGTTGTTATTTAGGGTGGTTGTTGTTGTTGTTGTTGTTATTGTTGCAACTTGTTTAGAGTTCAGGGTTTAGGGAAAGGTTTTATTATTGTTGTTGTTGTTGTTATTTAGTGTTGTTGTTGTTGTTTAGGGTTGTTGTTGTTGTTGTTGTTGTTATTTAGGGTTGTTGTGGTTGTTGTTGTTTGGGGTTGTTGTTGTTGTTGTTGTTATTTAGGGTTGTTGTTGTTGTTGTTGTTATTTAGGGTTGTTCTTGTTGTTGTTGTTGTTGTTGTTTTTTAGGGGTTGTTGTTCTTGTTGTTTTATTTAGGGTTATTGTTGTTGTTGTTGTTGTTATTTAGGGTTGTTGTTGTTGTTGTTGTTGTCTTTGTTGTTTAGGGTTGTTGTTGTAGTTGTTTAATTTAGGGTTATTGTTGTTGCTGTTGTTGTTGTTATTTAGAGTTGTTGTTGTTGTTGTTGTTGTTTAGGGTTGTTGTTGTTGTTGTTGTTGTTGTTATTTACGGTGGTTGTTGTTGTTGTTGTTGTTATTGTTGCAACTTGTTTAGGGTTCAGGGTTTAGGGAATGGTTTTATTATTGTTGTTGTTGTTGTTATTTAGTGTTTTTGTTATTGTTTAGGGTTGTTGTTGTTGTTGTTGTTGTTGTTTAGGGTTGTTGTGATTGTTGTTGTTTAGGGTTGTTGATGTTGTTGTTGTTATTTAGGGTTGTTGTTGTTGTTGTTGTTATTTAGGGTTGTTGTTCTTGTTGTTGTTGTTGTTGTTGTTTTTTAGGGGTTGTTGTTCTTGTTGTTTTATTTAGGGTTATTGTTGTTGTTGTTGTTGTTATTTAGGGTTGTTGTTGTTGTTGTTGTTGTCTTTGTTGTTTAGGGTTGTTGTTGTTGTTGTTTAATTTATGGTTATTGTTGTTGCTGTTGTTGTTGTTATTTAGGGTTGTTGTTGTTGTTGTTGTTGTTTAGGGTTGTTGTTGTTGTTATTTAGGGTGGTTGTTGTTGTTGTTGTTGTTATTGTTGCAACTTGTTTAGTGTTCAGGGTTTAGGGAAAGGTTTTATTATTGTTGTTGTTGTTGTTATTTAGTGTTGTTGTTATTGTTTAGGGTTGTTGTTGTTGTTGTTGTTGTTGTTGTTTAAGGTTGTTGTGGTTGTTGTTGTTTAGGGTTGTTGTTGTTGTTGTTGTTATTTAGGGTTGTTGTTCTTGTTGTTCTTGTTGTTATTGTTGTTGTTGTTGTTTAGGGGTTGTTGTTCTTGTTGTTTTATTTAGGGTTATTTATGTTGTTGTTGTTGTTGTGGTTTAGGGTTGTTGTGGTTGTTGTTGTTTAGGGTTGTTGTTGTTGTTGTTGTTATTTAGGGTGGTTGTTGTTGTTGTTGTGGTCTTTGTTGTTTAGGGTTGTTGTTGTTGTTGTTGTTCTTGTTGTTGCTGTTGTTGTTGTTATTTAGGGTTGTTGTTGTTGTTGTTGTTGTTGTTGTTGTTGTTGTTATTTAGGGTGGTTTTTGTTGTTTTTGGTGTTATTGTTGCAACTTGTTTAGGGTTCAGGGTTTAGGGAAACGTTTTATTATTGTTGTTGTTGTTATTTAGTGTTGTTGTTATTGTTTAGGGTTGTTGCTGTTGTTGTTGTTGTTGTTGTTTAGGGTTGTTGTTGTTGTTGTTATTTAGGGTTGTTGTTGTTGTTATTGTTATTTAGGGTTGTTGTTGTTGTTGTTCTTATTGTTGTTGTTGTTGTTGTTGTTTAGGGGTTGTTGTTCTTGTTGTTTTATTTAGGGTTATTGTTGTTGTTGTTGTTGTTGTTGTTGTTGTTATTTAGGGTTGTTGTTGTTGTTGTTGTTTTTGTTGTTTAGGGTTGTTGTTGTTGTTGTTTTATTTAAGGTTATTGTTGTTGCTGTTGTTGTTGTTATTTAGGGTTGTTGTTGTTGTTGTTATTTAGGGTTGTTGTTGTTGTTGTTGTTGTTGTTTTTGTTGTTTAGGGTTGTTGTTGTTGTTGTTTTATTTAAGGTTATGGTTGTTGCTGTTGTTGTTGTTATTTAGGGTTGTTGTTGTTGTTGTTGTTGTTGTTGTTGTTTAGGGTTGTTGTTGTTGTTGTTGTTGTTCTTATTTAGGGTGGTTGTTGTTGTTGTTGTTGTTGTTGTTGTTGCAACTTATTTAGGGTTCAGGGTTTAGGGAAAGGTGTTATTATTGTTGTTGTTGTTGTTATTTAGTGTTGTTGTTGTTGTTTAGGGTTGTTGTTGTTGTTGTTGTTATTTAGGGTTGTTGTGGTTGTTGTTGTTTGGGGTTGTTGTAGTTGTTGTTGTTATTTAGGGTTGTTGTTGTTGTTGTTATTTAGGGTTGTTGTTGTTGTTGTTCTTGTTGTTTAGGGGTTGTTGTTCTTGTTGTTTTATTTAGGGTTATTGTTGTTGTTGTTATTGTTGTTGTTATTTAGGGTTGTTGTTGTTGTTGTTGTTGTCTTTGTTGTTTAGGGTTGTTGTTTTTGTTGTTTAATTTAGGGTTATTGTTGTTGCTGTTGTTGTTGTTATTTAGGGTTATTGTTGTTGTTGTTGTTGTTTAGGGTTGTTGTTGTTGTTGTTGTTGTTGTTGTTATTTAGGGTGGTTGTTGTTGTTGTTGTTATTGTTGCAACTTGTTTAGAGTTCAGGGTTTAGGGAAAGGTTTTATTATTGTTGTTGTTGTTGTTATTTAGTGTTGTTGTTGTTGTTTAGGGTTGTTGTTGTTGTTGTTGTTGTTATTTAGGGTTGTTGTGGTTGTTGTTGTTTGGGGTTGTTGTAGTTGTTGTTGTTATTTAGGGTTGTTGTTGTTGTTGTTGTTATTTAGGGTTGTTCTTGTTGTTGTTGTTGTTGTTGTTTTTTAGGGGTTGTTGTTCTTGTTGTTTTATTTAGGGTTATTGTTGTTGTTGTTGTTGTTATTTAGGGTTGTTGTTGTTGTTGTTGTCTTTGTTGTTTAGGGTTGTTGTTGTAGTTGTTTAATTTAGGGTTATTGTTGTTGCTGTTGTTGTTGTTATTTAGGGTTGTTGTTGTTGTTGTTGTTGTTTAGGGTTGTTGTTGTTGTTGTTGTTGTTGTTATTTACGGTGGTTGTTGTTGTTGTTGTTGTTATTGTTGCAACTTGTTTAGGGTTCAGGGTTTAGGGAAAGGTTTTATTATTGTTGTTGTTGTTGTTATTTAGTGTTTTTGTTATTGTTTAGGGT
Source organism: Pulicaria dysenterica (assembly GCA_947179395.2). Classification (NCBI taxonomy): domain Eukaryota; kingdom Viridiplantae; phylum Streptophyta; class Magnoliopsida; order Asterales; family Asteraceae; genus Pulicaria; species Pulicaria dysenterica. Next base: position 56,071,515 of record OX359289.1, on the reverse strand, counting down.
TGTTGTTGTTGTTGTTGTTGTTTAGGGTTGTTGTGATTGTTGTTGTTTAGGGTTGTTGATGTTGTTGTTGTTATTTAGGGTTGTTGTTGTTGTTGTTGTTATTTAGGGTTGTTGTTCTTGTTGTTGTTGTTGTTGTTGTTTTTTAGGGGTTGTTGTTCTTGTTGTTTTATTTAGGGTTATTTTTGTTGTTGTTGTTGTTATTTAGGGTTGTTGTTGTTGTTGTTGTTGTCTTTGTTGTTTAGGGTTGTTGTTGTTGTTGTTTAATTTATGGTTATTGTTGTTGCTGTTGTTGTTGTTATTTAGGGTTGTTGTTGTTGTTGTTGTTGTTGTTTAGGGTTGTTGTTGTTGTCTTTGTTGTTTAGGGTTGTTGTTGTTGTTGTTGTTGTTATTTAGGGTTGTTGTTGTTGTTGTTGTTATTTAGGGTTATTATTGTTGTTGTTGTTGTTTTGGTTGTTTAGGGTTGTTGTTGTTGTTATTTAGTGTTGTTGTTGTTGTTTAGGGTTGTTGTTGTTGTTGTTATTTAGGGTTGTTGTGGTTGTTGTTGTTTGGGGTTGTTGTAGTTGTTGTTGTTATTTAGGGTTGTTGTTGTTGTTGTTGTTATTTAGGGTTGTTCTTGTTGTTGTTGTTGTTGTTGTTTTTTAGGGGTTGTTGTTCTTGTTGTTTTATTTAGGGTTATTGTTGTTGTTGTTGTTGTTATTTCGGGTTGTTGTTGTTGTTGTTGTTGTCTTTGTTGTTTAGGGTTGTTGTTGTTGTTGTTTAATTTAAGGTTATTGTTGTTGCTGTTGTTGTTGTTATTTAGGGTTGTTGTTGTTGTTGTTGTTGTTTAGGGTTGTTGTTGTTGTTGTTGTTGTTGTTATTTACGGTGGTTGTTGTTGTTGTTGTTGTTATTGTTGCAACTTGTTTAGGGTTCAGGGTTTAGGGAAAGGTTTTATTATTGTTGTTGTTGTTGTTATTTAGTGTTTTTGTTATTGTTTAGGGTTGTTGTTGTTGTTGTTGTTGTTGTTTAGGGTTGTTGTGATTGTTGTTGTTTAGGGTTGTTGATGTTGTTGTTGTTATTTAGGGTTGTTGTTGTTGTTGTTGTTATTTATGGTTGTTGTTCTTGTTGTTGTTGTTGTTGTTGTTTTTTAGGGGTTGTTGTTCTTGTTGTTTTATTTAGGGTTATTGTTGTTGTTGTTGTTGTTATTTAGGGTTGTTGTTGTTGTTGTTGTTGTCTTTGTTGTTTAGGGTTGTTGTTGTTGTTGTTTAATTTAGGGTTATTGTTGTTGCTGTTGTTGTTGTTATTTAGGGTTGTTGTTGTTGTTGTTGTTGTTGTTTAGGGTTGTTGTTGTTGTTATTTAGGGTGGTTGTTGTTGTTGTTGTTATGGTTGCAACTTGTTTAGCGTTCAGGGTTTAGGGAAAGGTTTTATTATTGTTGTTGTTGTTGTTATTTAGTGTTGTTGTTATTGTTTAGGGTTGTTGTTGTTGTTGTTGTTGTTGTTGTTTAAGGTTGTTGTGGTTGTTGTTGTTTAGGGTTGTTGTTGTTGTTGTTGTTATTTAGGGTTGTTGTTCTTGTTGTTCTTGTTGTTATTGTTGTTGTTGTTGTTTAGGGGTTGTTGTTCTTGTTGTTTTATTTAGGGTTATTTATGTTGTTGTTGTTGTTGTGGTTTAGGGTTGTTGTGGTTGTTGTTGTTTAGGGTTGTTGTTGTTGTTGTTGTTATTTAGGGTGGTTGTTGTTGTTGTTGTTGTTGTTATTGATGCAACTTGTTTACGGTTCAGGGTTTAGGGAAAGGTTTTATTATTGTTGTTGTTGTTGTTATTTAGTGTTGTTGTTATTGTTTAGGGTTGTTGTTGTTGTTGTTGTTGTTGTTGTTTAGGGTTGTTGTGGTTGTTGTTGTTTAGGGTTGTTGTTGTTGTTGTTGTTATTTAGGGTTGTTGTTGTTGTTGTTGTTATTTAGGGTTGTTGTTCTTGTTGTTCTTGTTGTTGTTGTTGTTGTTGTTGCTTAGGGGTTGTTGTTCTTGTTGTTTTATTTAGGGTTATTGTTGTTGTTGTTATTTAGGGTTGTTGTTGTTGTTGTTGTTGTTTTTGTTGTTTAGGGTTGTTGTTGTTGTTGTTTTATTTAAGGTTATTGTTGTTGATGTTGTTGTTGTTATTTAGGGTTGTTGTTGTTGTTGTTCTTGTTGTTTAGGGTTGTTGTTGTTGTTGTTTTTCTTCTTATTTAGGGTGGTTGTTGTTTTGTTGTTGTTATTGTTGCAACTTGTTTAGGGTTCAGGGTTTAGGGAAAGGTTTTATTATTGTTGTTGTTGTTGTTATTTAGTGTTGTTGTTGTTGTTTAGGGTTGTTGTTCTTGTTGTTTTTATTTAGGGTTGTTGTGGTTGTTGTTGTTTGGGGTTGTTGTAGTTGTTGTTGTTATTTAGGGTTGTTGTTGTTGTTGTTGTTATTTAGGGTTGTTGTTGTTGTTGTTGTTGTTGTTTAGGGGTTGTTGTTCTTGTTGTTTTATTTAGGGTTATTGTTGTTGTTGTTATTTAGGGTTGTTGTTGTTGTTGTTGTTGTTTTTGTTGTTTAGGGTTGTTGTTGTTGTTGTTTTATTTAAGGTTATTGTTGTTGATGTTGTTGTTGTTATTTAGGGTTGTTGTTGTTGTTGTTCTTGTTGTTTAGGGTTGTTGTTGTTGTTGTTTTTCTTCTTATTTAGGGTGGTTGTTGTTTTGTTGTTGTTATTGTTGCAACTTGTTTAGGGTTCAGGGTTTAGGGAAAGGTTTTATTATTGTTGTTGTTGTTGTTATTTAGTGTTGTTGTTGTTGTTTAGGGTTGTTGTTCTTGTTGTTGTTATTTAGGGTTGTTGTGGTTGTTGTTGTTTGGGGTTGTTGTAGTTGTTGTTGTTATTTAGGGTTGTTGTTGTTGTTGTTGTTATTTAGGGTTGTTGTTGTTGTTGTTGTTGTTGTTGTTGTTTAGGGGTTGTTGTTCTTGTTGTTTTATTTAGGGTTATTGTTGTTGTTGTTATTTAGGGTTGTTGTTGTTGTTGTTGTCTTTGTTGTTTAGGGTTGTTGTTGTTGTTGTTTTATTTAGGGTTATTGTTGTTGTTGTTGTTGTTGTTATTTAGGGTTGTTGTTGTTATTGTTGTTGTTGTTTAGGGGTTGTTGTTCTTGTTGTTTTATTTAGGGTTATTGTTGTTGTTGTTATTTAGGGTTGTTGTTGTTGTTGTTGTTGTTGTCTTTGTTGTTTAGGGTTGTTGTTGTTGTTGTTTTATTTACGGTTATTGTTGTTGTTGTTGTTGTTGTTGTTGTTGTTGATGTTGTTATTTAGGGTGGTTGTTGTTGTTGTTGTTGTTATTGTTGCAACTTGTTTAGGGTTCAGGGTTTAGGGAAAGGTTTTATTATTGTTGTTGTTGTTGTTATTTAGTGTTGTTGTTATTGTTTAGGGTTGTTGTTGTTGTTGTTGTTGTTGTTGTTTAGGGTTGTTGTGGTTGTTGTTGTTTAGGGTTGTTGTTATTTAGGGTTGTTGTTGTTGTTAATGTTATTTAGGGTTGTTGTTCTTGTTGTTCTTGTTGTTGTTGTTGTTGTTGTTGTTTAGGGGTTGTTGTTCTTGTTGTTTTATTTAGGGTTATTGTTGTTGTTGTTGTTGTTGTTGTTGTTGTTTAGGGTTGTTGTTGTTGTTGTTGTTGTTTTTGTTGTTTAGGGTTGTTGTTGTTGTTGTTTTATTTAAGGTTATTGTTGTTGCTGTTGTTGTTGTTATTTAGGGTTGTTGTTGTTGTTGTTATTTAGGGTTGTTGTTGTTGTTGTTGTTTTTGTTGTTTAGGGTTGTTGTTGTTGTTGTTTTATTTAAGGTTATGGTTGTTGCTGTTATTTAGGGTTCTTGTTGTTGTTGTTGTTGTTGTTGTTTAGGGTTGTTGTTGTTGTTGTTGTTGTTGTTCTTATTTAGGGTGGTTGTTGTTGTTGTTGTTGTTGTTATTGTTGCAACTTATTTAGGGTTCAGGGTTTAGGGAAAGGTGTTATTATTGTTGTTGTTGTTGTTAATTAGTGTTGTTGTTGTTGTTTAGGGTTGTTGTTGTTGTTGTTGTTATTTAGGGTTGTTGTTGTTTGGGGTTGTTGTAGTTGTTGTTGTTATTTAGGGTTGTTGTTGTTGTTGTTGTTGTTGTTGTTGTTGTTGTTGTTGTTGTTGTTGTTTAGGGGTTGTTGTTCTTGTTGTTTTATTTAGGGTTATTGTTGTTGTTGTTGTTGTTGTTGTTATTTAGGGTTGTTGTTGTTGCTGTTGTTGTCTTTGTTGTTTAGGGTTGTTGTTGTTGTTGTTTAATTTAGGGTTATTGTTGTTGCTGTTGTTGTTGTTATTTAGGGTTGTTGTTGTTGTTGTTGTTGTTTAGGGTTGTTGTTGTTGTTATTTAGGGTGGTTGTTGTTGTTGTTGTTGTTATTGTTGCAACTTGTTTAGGGTTCAGGGTTTAGGGAAAGGTTTTATTATTGTTGTTGTTGTTGTTATTTAGTGTTTTTGTTATTGTTTAGGGTTGTTGTTGTTGTTGTTGTTGTTGTTGTTGTTGTTTAGGGTTGTTGTGATTGTTGTTGTTTAGGGTTGTTGATGTTGTTGTTGTTATTTAGGGTTGTTGTTGTTGTTGTTGTTATTTTGGGTTGTTGTTGTTGTTGTTGTTGTTGTTGTTGTTGTTTTTTAGGGGTTGTTGTTCTTGTTGTTTTATTTAGGGTTATTGTTGTTGTTGTTGTTGTTATTTAGGGTTGTTGTTGTTGTTGTTGTTGTCTTTGTTGTTTAGGGTTGTTGCTGTTGTTGTTTAATTTAGGGTTATTGTTGTTGCTGTTGTTGTTGTTATTTAGGGTTGTTGTTGTTGTTGTTGTTGTTTAGGGTTGTTGTTGTTGTTATTTAGGGTGGTTGTTGTTGTTGTTGTTGTTATGGTTGCAACTTGTTTAGCGTTCAGGGTTTAGGGAAAGGTTTTATTATTGTTGTTGTTGTTGTTATTTAGTGTTGTTGTTATTGTTTAGGGTTGTTGTTGTTGTTGTTGTTGTTGTTGTTGTTTAAGGTTGTTGTGGTTCTTGTTGTTTAGGGTTGTTGTTGTTGTTGTTGTTATTTAGGGTTGTTGTTCTTGTTGTTCTTGTTGTTATTGTTGTTGTTGTTGTTTAGGGGTTGTTGTTCTTGTTGTTTTATTTAGGGTTATTGTTGTTGTTGTTGTTGTTGTGGTTTAGAGTTGTTGTGGTTGTTGTTGTTTAGGGTTGTTGTTGTTGTTGTTGTTATTTAGGGTGGTTGTTGTTGTTGTTGTTGTTGTTATTGATGCAACTTGTTTACCGTTCAGGGTTTAGGGAAAGGTTTTATTATTGTTGTTGTTGTTGTTATTTAGTGTTGTTGTTATTGTTTAGGGTTGTTGTTGTTGTTGTTGTTGTTGTTGTTTAGGGTTGTTGTGGTTGTTGTTGTTTAGGGTTGTTGTTGTTGTTGTTGTTATTTAGGGTTGTTGTTGTTGTTGTTGTTATTTAGGGTTGTTGTTCTTGTTGTTCTTGTTGTTGTTGTTGTTGTTGTTGTTTAGGGGTTGTTGTTCTTGTTGTTTTATTTAGGGTTATTGTTTTTGTTGTTGTTGTTGTTGTTATTTAGGGTTGTTGTTGTTGTTGTTGTTGTTTTTGTTGTTTAGGGTTGTTGTTGTTGTTGTTTTATTTAAGGTTATTGTTGTTGATGTTGTTGTTGTTATTTAGGGTTGTTGTTGTTGTTGTTCTTGTTGTTTAGGGTTGGTGTTGTTGTTGTTTTTCTTCTTATTTAGGGTGGTTGTTGTTTTTGTTGTTGTTATTGTTGCAACTTGTTTAGGGTTCAGGGTTTAGGGAAAGGTTTTATTATTGTTGTTGTTGTTGTTATTTAGTGTTGTTGTTGTTGTTTAGGGTTGTTGTTGTTGTTGTTGTTATTTAGGGTTGTTGTGGTTGTTGTTGTTTGGGGTTGTTGTAGTTGTTGTTGTTATTTAGGGTTGTTGTTGTTGTTGTTGTTATTTAGGGTTGTTGTTGTTGTTGTTGTTGTTGTTGTTGTTTAGGGGTTGTTGTTCTTGTTGTTTTATTTAGGGTTATTGTTGTTGTTGTTATTTAGGGTTGTTGTTGTTGTTGTTGTCTTTGTTGTTTAGGGTTGTTGTTGTTGTTGTTTTATTTAGGGTTATTGTTGTTGTTGTTGTTGTTGTTATTTAGGGTTGTTGTTGTTATTGTTGTTGTTGTTTAGGGGTTGTTGTTCTTGTTGTTTTATTTAGGGTTATTGTTGTTGTTGTTATTTAGGGTTGTTGTTGTTGTTGTTGTTGTCTTTGTTGTTTAGGGTTGTTGTTGTTTTTGTTTTATTTAGGGTTATTGTTGTTGTTGTTGTTGTTGTTATTTAGTGTTGTTGTTGTTGTTGTTGTTGTTTATGTTGTTATTTAGGGTGGTTGTTGTTGTTGTTGTTGTTATTGTTGCAACTTGTTTAGGGTTCAGGGTTTAGGGAAAGGTTTTATTATTGTTGTTGTTGTTGTTATTTAGTGTTGTTGTTATTGTTTAGGGTTGTTGTTGTTGTTGTTGTTGTTGTTGTTTAGGGTTGTTGTGGTTGTTGTTGTTTAGGGTTGTTGTTATTTAAAGTTGTTGTTGTTGTTATTGTTATTTAGGGTTGTTGTTCTTGTTGTTCTTGTTGTTGTTGTTGTTGTTGTTGTTTAGGGGTTGTTGTTCTTGTTGTTTTATTTAGGGTTATTGTTGTTGTTGTTGTTGTTGTTGTTGTTGTTGTTATTTAGGGTTGTTGTTGTTGTTGTTGTTGTTTTTGTTGTTTAGGGTTGTTGTTGTTGTTGTTTTATTTAAGGTTATTGTTGTTGCTGTTGTTGTTGTTATTTAGGGTTGTTGTTGTTGTTGTTATTTAGGGTTGTTGTTGTTGTTGTTGTTTTTGTTGTTTAGGGTTGTTGTTGTTGTTGTTTTATTTAAGGTTATGGTTGTTGCTGTTATTTAGGGTTCTTGTTGTTGTTGTTGTTTAGGGTTGTTGTTGTTGTTGTTGTTGTTGTTGTTCTTATTTAGGGTGGTTGTTGTTGTTGTTGTTGTTGTTATTGTTGCAACTTATTTAGGGTTCAGGGTTTAGGGAAAGGTGTTATTATTGTTGTTGTTGTTGTTAATTAGTGTTGTTGTTGTTGTTTAGGGTTGTTGTTGTTGTTGTTGTTATTTAGGGTTGTTGTTGTTTGGGGTTGTTGTAGTTGTTTGGGGTTGTTGTAGTTGTTGTTGTTATTTAGGGTTGTTGTTGTTGTTGTTGTTGTTGTTGTTGTTGTTGTTGTTGTTGTTTAGGGGTTGTTGTTCTTGTTGTTTTATTTAGGGTTATTGTTGTTGTTGTTGTTGTTGTTGTTATTTAGGGTTGTTGTTGTTGCTGTTGTTGTCTTTGTTGTTTAGGGTTGTTGTTGTTGTTGTTTAATTTAGGGTTATTGTTGTTGCTGTTGTTGTTGTTATTTAGGGTTGTTGTTGTTGTTGTTGTTGTTTAGGGTTGTTGTTGTTGTTGTTGTTGTTGTTATTTAGGGTGGTTGTTGTTGTTGTTGTTGTTATTGTTGCAACTTGTTTAGGGTTCAGGGTTTAGGGAAAGGTTTTATTATTGTTGTTGTTGTTGTTATTTAGTGTTTTTGTTATTGTTTAGGGTTGTTGTTGTTGTTGTTGTTGTTGTTGTTGTTGTTTAGGGTTGTTGTGATTGTTGTTGTTTAGGGTTGTTGATGTTGTTGTTGTTATTTAGGGTTGTTGTTGTTGTTGTTGTTATTTTGGGTTGTTGTTGTTGTTGTTGTTGTTGTTGTTGTTGTTGTTTTTTAGGGGTTGTTGTTCTTGTTGTTTTATTTAGGGTTATTGTTGTTGTTGTTGTTGTTGTTGTTGTTATTTAGGGTTGTTGTTGTTGTTGTTGTTGTCTTTGTTGTTTAGGGTTGTTGTTGTTGTTGTTTAATTTAGGGTTATTGTTGTTGCTGTTGTTGTTGTTATTTAGGGTTGTTGTTGTTGTTGTTGTTGTTTAGGGTTGTTGTTGTTCTTATTTAGGGTGGTTGTTGTTGTTGTTGTTGTTATTGTTGCAACTTGTTTAGGGTTCAGGGTTTAGGGAAAGGTTTTATTATTTTTGTTGTTGTTGTTATTTAGTGTTGTTGTTGTTGTTTAGGGTTGTTGTTGTTGTTGTTGTTATTTAGGGTTGTTGTGGTTGTTGTTGTTTGGGGTTGTTGTAGTTGTTGTTGTTATTTAGGGTTGTTGTTGATGTTGTTGTTGTTATTTAGGGTTGTTGTTGTTGTTGTTGTTGTTGTTTAGGGGTTGTTGTTCTTGTTGTTTTATTTAGGGTTGTTGTTGTTGTTGTTGTTGTTGTTGTTATTTAGGGTTGTTGTTGTTGTTGTTGTTGTTGTCTTTGTTATTTAGGGTTGTTGTTGTTGTTGTTTTATTTAGGGTTATTGTTGTTGCTGTTGTTGTTGTTATTTAGTGTTGTTGTTGTTGTTGTTGTTGTTGTTGTTGTTATTTAGGGTTGTTGTTATTGTTGTTGTTGTCTTTGTTGTTTAGGGTTGTTGTTGTTGTTGTTTTATTTAGGGTTATTGTTGTTGTTGTTGTTGTTGTTATTTAGTGTTGTTGTTGTTGTTGTTGTTGTTGTTGATGTTGTTATTTAGGGTGGTTGTTGTTGTTGTTGTTGTTATTATTGCAACTTGTTTAGCGTTCAGGGTTTAGGGAAAGGTTTTATTATTGTTGTTGTTGTTGTTATTTAGTGTTGTTGTTATTGTTTAGGGTTGTTGTTGTTGTTGTTGTTGTTGTTGTTTAAGGTTGTTGTGGTTGTTGTTGTTTAGGGTTGTTGTTGTTGTTGTTGTTATTTAGGGTTGTTGTTCTTGTTGTTTAGGGGTTGTTGTTCTTGTTGTTTTATTTAGGGTTATTGTTGTTGTTGTTGTTGTTGTGGTTTAGGGTTGTTGTGGTTGTTGTTGTTTAGGGTTGTTGTTGTTGTTGTTGTTATTTAGGGTGGTTGTTGTTGTTGTTGTTGTTGTTATTGTTGCAACTTGTTTACGGTTCAGGGTTTAGGGAAAGGTTTTATTATTGTTGTTGTTGTTGTTATTTAGTGTTGTTGTTATTGTTTAGGGTTGTTGTTGTTGTTGTTGTTGTTGTTGTTTAGGGTTGTTGTTGTTGTTGTTGTTTAGGGTTGTTGTTGTTGTTGTTGTTATTTAGGGTTGTTGTTGGTGTTGTTGTTATTTAGGGTTGTTGTTCTTGTTGTTCTTGTTGTTGTTGTTGTTGTTGTTGTTTAGGGGTTGTTGTTCTTGTTGTTTTATTTAGGGTTATTGTTGTTGTTGTTGTTGTTGTTGTTGTTATTTAGGGTTGTTGTTGTTGTTGTTGTTGTTTTTGTTGTTTAGGGTTGTTGTTGTTGTTGTTTTATTTAAGGTTATTGTTGTTGATGTTGTTGTTGTTATTTAGGGTTGTTGTTGTTGTTGTTCTTGTTGTTTAGGGTTGTTGCTGTTGTTGTTTTTCTTCTTATTTAGGGTGGTTGTTGTTTTTGTTGTTGTTATTGGTGCAACTTGTTTAGGGAAAGGTTTTATTATTGTTGTTGTTGTTGTTATTTAGTATTGTTGTTCTTGTTTAGGGTTGTTGTTGTTGTTGTTATTTAGGGTTGTTGTGGTTGTTGTTGTTTGGGGTTGTTGTAGTTGTTGTTGTTATTTAGGGTTGTTGTTGTTGTTGTTGTTATTTAGGGTTGTTGTTGTTGTTGTTGTTGTTGTTGTTGTTGTTGTTTAGGGGTTGTTGTTCTTGTTGTTTTATTTAGGGTTATTGTTGTTGTTGTTATTTAGGGTGGTTGTTGTTGTTGTTGTCTTTGTTGTTTAGGGTTGTTGTTGTTGTTGTTTTATTTAGGGTTATTGTTGTTGTTGTTGTTGTTGTTATTTAGGGTTGTTGTTGTTATTGTTGTTGTTGTTTAGGGGTTGTTGTTCTTGTTGTTTTATTTAGGGTTATTGTTGTTGTTGTTATTTAGGGTTGTTGTTGTTGTTGTTGTTGTTGTCTTTGTTGTTTAGGGTTGTTGTTGTTGTTGTTTTATTTAGGGTTATTGTTGTTGTTGTTGTTGTTGTTATTTAGTGTTGTGGTTGTTGTTGTTGTTGATGTTGTTATTTAGGGTGGTTGTTGTTGTTGTTGTTATTGTTGCAACTTGTTTAGGGTTCAGGGTTTAGGGAAAGTTTTTATTATTGTTGTTGTTGTTGTTATTTAGTGTTGTTGTTATTGTTTAGGGTTGTTGTTGTTGTTGTTGTTGTTGTTGTTTAGGGTTGTTGTGGTTGTTGTTGTTTAGGGTTGTTGTTATTTAGGGTTGTTGTTGTTGTTATTGTTATTTAGGGTTGTTGTTCTTGTTGTTCTTGTTGTTGTTGTTGTTGTTGTTGTTGTTTAGGGGTTGTTGTTCTTGTTGTTTTAATTAGGGTTATTGTTGTTGTTGTTATTTAGGGTGGTTGTTGTTGTTGTTGTCTTTGTTGTTTAGGGTTGTTGTTGTTGTTGTTTTATTTAGGGTTATTGTTGTTGTTGTTGTTGTTGTTATTTAGGGTTGTTGTTGTTATTGTTGTTGTTGTTTAGGGGTTGTAGTTCTTGTTGTTTTATTTAGGGTTATTGTTGTTGTTGTTATTTAGGGTGGTTATTGTTGTTGTTGTCTTTGTTGTTTAGGGTTGTTGTTGTTGTTGTTTTATTTAGGGTTATTGTTGTTGTTGTTGTTGTTGTTGTTATTTAGGGTTGTTGTTGTTATTTTTGTTGTTGTTTAGGGGTTGTTGTTCTTGTTGTTTTATTTAGGGTTATTGTTGTTGTTGTTATTTAGGGTTGTTGTTGTTGTTGTTGTTGTCTTTGTTGTTTAGGGTTGTTGTTGTTGTTGTTTTATTTAGGGTTATTGTTGTTGTTGTTGTTGTTGTTATTTAGTGTTGTGGTTGTTGTTGTTGTTGTTGATGTTGTTATTTAGGGTGGTTGTTGTTGTTGTTGTTGTTATTGTTGCAACTTGTTTAGGGTTCAGGGTTTAGGGAAAGTTTTTATTATTGTTGTTGTTGTTGTTATTTAGTGTTGTTGTTATTGTTTAGGGTTGTTGTTGTTGTTGTTGTTGTTGTTGTTTAGGGTTGTTGTTGTTGTTGTTGTTTAGGGTTGTTGTTATTTAGGGTTGTTGTTGTTGTTATTGTTATTTAGGGTTGTTGTTCTTGTTGTTCTTGTTGTTGTTGTTGTTGTTGTTGTTTAGGGGTTGTTGTTCTTGTTGTTTTATTTAGGGTTGTTGTTGTTGTTGTTGTTGTTGTTGTTGTTATTTAGGGTTGTTGTTGTTGTTGTTGTTGTTTTTGTTTTTTAGGGTTGTTGTTGTTGTTGTTTTATTTAAGGTTATTGTTGTTGCTGTTGTTGTTGTTATTTAGGGTTGTTGTTGTTGTTGTTATTTAGGGTTGTTGTTGTTGTTGTTTTTGTTGTTTAGGGTTGTTGTTGTTGTTGTTTTATTTAGGGTTATGGTTGTTGCTGTTATTTAGGGTTCTTGTTGTTGTTGTTGTTGTTGTTGTTTAGGGTTGTTGTTGTTGTTCTTATTTAGGGTGGTTGTTGTTGTTGTTGTTGTTGTTATTGTTGCAACTTATTTAGTGTTCAGGGTTTAGGGAAAGGTGTTATTATTGTTGTTGTTGTTGTTATTTAGTGTTGTTGTTGTTGTTTAGGGTTGTTGTTGTTGTTGTTGTTATTTAGGGTTGTTGTTGTTTGGGGTTGTTGTAGTTGTTGTTGTTGTTGTTATTGTTGCAACTTGTTTAGGGTTCAGGGTTTAGGGAAAGGTTTTATTATTGTTATTTAGTGTTTTTGTTATTGTTTAGGGTTGTTGTTGTTGTTGTTGTTGTTGTTTAGGGTTGTTGTGATTGTTGTTGTTTAGGGTTGTTGATGTTGTTGTTGTTATTTAGGGTTGTTGTTGTTGTTGTTGTTGTTATTTTGGGTTGTTGTTCTTGTTGTAGTTGTTGTTGTTGTTTTTTAGGGGTTGTTGTTCTTGTTGTTTTATTTAGGGTTGTTCTTGTTGTTGTTGTTGTGGTTTAGGGTTGTTGTGGTTGTTGTTGTTTAGGGTTGTTGTTGTTGTTGTTGTTGTTGTTGTTTAGGGTTGTTGTTGTTGTTGTTGTTTAGGGTTGTTGTTGTTGTTGTTGTTATTTAGGGTGGTTGTTGTTGTTGTTGTTGTTGTTATTGTTGCAACTTGTTTAGGGTTCAAGGTTTAGGGAAAGGTTTTATTATTGTTGTTGTTGTTGTTATTTCGTGTTGTTGTTATTGTTTAGGGTTGTTGTTGTTGTTGTTGTTGTTGTTGTTTAGGGTTGTTGTTGTTGTTGTTGTTTAGGGTTGTTGTTGTTGTTGTTGTTATTTAGGGTTGTTGTTGTTGTTGTTGTTATTTATGGTTGTTGTTGTTGTTGTTGTTGTTGTTGTTGTTGTTGTTGTTGTTTAGGGGTTGTTGTTCTTGTTGTTTTATTTAGGGTTATTGTTGTTGTTGTTGTTGTTGTTGTTGTTTTATTTAGGGTTATTGTTGTTGTTGTTGTTGTTGTTGTTATTTAGGGTTGTTGTTGTTGTTGTTGTTGTCTTTGTTGTTTAGGGTTGTTGTTGTTGTTGTTTAATTTAGGGTTATTGTTGTTGCTGTTGTTGTTGTTATTTAGGGTTGTTGTTGTTGTTGTTGTTGTTTAGGGTTGTTGTTGTTCTTATTTAGGGTGGTTGTTGTTGTTGTTGTTGTTATTGTTGCAACTTGTTTAGGGTTCAGGGTTTAGGGAAAGGTTTTATTATTGTTGTTGTTGTTGTTATTTAGTGTTGTTGTTGTTATTTAGGGTTGTTGTGGTTGTTGTTGTTTGGGGTTGTTGTAGTTGTTGTTGTTATTTAGGGTTGTTGTTGTTGTTGTTGTTATTTAGGGTTGTTGTTGTTGTTGTTGTTGTTTAGGGGTTGTTGTTCTTGTTGTTTTATTTAGGGTTATTGTTGTTGTTGTTGTTGTTGTTGTTATTTAGGGTTGTTGTTGTTGTTGTTGTTGTTGTTGTCTTTGTTATTTAGGGTTGTTGTTGTTGTTGTTTTATTTAGGGTTATTGTTGTTGCTGTTGTTGTTGTTATTTAGTGTTGTTGTTGTTGTTGTTGTTGTTGTTGTTGTTATTTAGGGTTGTTGTTGTTGTTGTTGTTGTCTTTGTTGTTTAGGGTTGTTGTTGTTGTTGTTTTATTTAGGGTTATTGTTGTTGTTGTTGTTGTTGTTATTTAGTGTTGTTGTTGTTGTTGTTGTTGTTGATGTTGTTATTTAGGGTGGTTGTTGTTGTTGTTGTTGTTATTGTTGCAACTTGTTTAGGGTTCAAGGTTTAGGGAAAGGTTTTATTATTGTTGTTGTTGTTGTTATTTAGTGTTGTTGTTATTGTTTAGGGTTGTTGTTGTTGTTGTTGTTGTTGTGGTTTAGGGTTGTTGTGGTTGTTGTTGTTTAGGGTTGTTGTTGTTGTTGTTGTTGTTGTTGTTGTGGTTTAGGGTTGTTGTGGTTGTTGTTGTTTAGGGTTGTTGTTGTTGTTGTTGTTATTTAGGGTGGTTGTTGTTGTTGTTGTTGTTGTTATTGTTGCAACTTGTTTAGGGTTCAAGGTTTAGGGAAAGGTTTTATTATTGTTGTTGTTGTTGTTATTTAGTGTTGTTGTTATTGTTTAGGGTTGTTGTTGTTGTTGTTGTTGTTTAGGGTTGTTGTTGTTGTTGTTGTTTAGGGTTGTTGTTGTTATTTAGGGTTGTTGTTGTTGTTGTTGTTATTTATGGTTGTTGTTCTTGTTGTTCTTGTTGTTGTTGTTGTTGTTGTTGTTTAGGGGTTGTTGTTGTTGTTGTTTTATTTAGGGTTATTGTTGTTGTTGTTGTTGTTGTTGTTGTTGTTATTTAGGGTTGTTGTTGTTGTTGTTGTTGTTTTTGTTGTTTAGGGTTGTTGTTGTTGTTGTTTTATTTAAGGTTATTGTTGTTGATGTTGTTGTTGTTATTTAGGGTTGTTGTTCTTGTTGTTTTATTTAGGGTTATTGTTGTTGTTGTTGTTGTTGTGGTTTAGGGTTGTTGTGGTTGTTGTTGTTTAGGGTTGTTGTTGTTGTTGTTGTTATTTAGGGTGGTTGTTGTTGTTGTTGTTGTTGTTATTGTTGAAACTTGTTTACGGTTCAGGGTTTAGGGAAAGGTTTTATTATTGTTGTTGTTGTTGTTATTTAGTGTTGTTGTTATTGTTTAGGGTTGTTGTTGTTGTTGTTGTTGTTGTTGTTTAGGGTTGTTGTGGTTGTTGTTGTTTAGGGTTGTTGTTGTTGTTGTTGTTATTTAGGGTTGTTGTTGGTGTTGTTGTTATTTAGGGTTGTTGTTCTTGTTGTTCTTGTTGTTGTTGTTGTTGTTGTTGTTTAGGGGTTGTTGTTCTTGTTGTTTTATTTAGGGTTATTGTTGTTGTTGTTGTTGTTGTTGTTGTTATTTAGGGTTGTTGTTGTTGTTGTTGTTGTTTTTGTTGTTTAGGGTTGTTGTTGTTGTTGTTTTATTTAGGGTTATTGTTGTTGATGTTGTTGTTGTTATTTAGGGTTGTTGTTGTTGTTGTTCTTGTTGTTTAGGGTTGTTGCTGTTGTTGTTTTTCTTCTTATTTAGGGTGGTTGTTGTTTTTGTTGTTGTTATTGGTGCAACTTGTTTAGGGAAAGGTTTTATTATTGTTGTTGTTGTTGTTATTTAGTATTGTTGTTCTTGTTTAGGGTTGTTGTTGTTGTTGTTGTTATTTAGGGTTGTTGTGGTTGTTGTTGTTTGGGGTTGTTGTAGTTGTTGTTGTTATTTAGGGTTGTTGTTGTTGTTGTTGTTATTTAGGGTTGTTGTTGTTGTTGTTGTTGTTGTTGTTGTTGTTGTTTAGGGGTTGTTGTTCTTGTTGTTTTATTTAGGGTTATTGTTGTTGTTGTTATTTAGGGTGGTTGTTGTTGTTGTTGTCTTTGTTGTTTAGGGTTGTTGTTGTTGTTGTTTTATTTAGGGTTATTGTTGTTGTTGTTGTTGTTGTTATTTAAGGTTGTTGTTGTTATTGTTGTTGTTGTTTAGGGGTTGTTGTTCTTGTTGTTTTATTTAGGGTTATTGTTGTTGTTGTTATTTAGGGTTGTTGTTGTTGTTGTTGTTGTTGTTGTTGTTGTTTAGGGTTGTTGTTGTTGTTGTTTTATTTAGGGTTATTGTTGTTGTTGTTGTTGTTGTTATTTAGTGTTGTGGTTGTTGTTGTTGTTGATGTTGTTATTTAGGGTGGTTGTTGTTGTTGTTGTTATTGTTGCAACTTGTTTAGGGTTCAGGGTTTAGGGAAAGTTTTTATTATTGTTGTTGTTGTTGTTATTTAGTGTTGTTGTTATTGTTTAGGGTTGTTGTTGTTGTTGTTGTTGTTGTTGTTTAGGGTTGTTGTTGTTGTTGTTGTTTAGGGTTGTTGTTATTTAGGGTTGTTGTTGTTGTTATTGTTATTTAGGGTTGTTGTTCTTGTTGTTCTTGTTGTTGTTGTTGTTGTTGTTGTTGTTTAGGGGTTGTTGTTCTTGTTGTTTTAATTAGGGTTATTGTTGTTGTTGTTATTTAGGGTGGTTGTTGTTGTTGTTGTCTTTGTTGTTTAGGGTTGTTGTTGTTGTTGTTTTATTTAGGGTTATTGTTGTTGTTGTTGTTGTTGTTATTTAGGGTTGTTGTTGTTATTGTTGTTGTTGTTTAGGGGTTGTAGTTCTTGTTGTTTTATTTAGGGTTATTGTTGTTGTTGTTATTTAGGGTGGTTATTGTTGTTGTTGTCTTTGTTGTTTAGGGTTGTTGTTGTTGTTGTTTTATTTAGGGTTATTGTTGTTGTTGTTGTTGTTGTTGTTATTTAGGGTTGTTGTTGTTATTTTTGTTGTTGTTTAGGGGTTGTTGTTCTTGTTGTTTTATTTAGGGTTATTGTTGTTGTTGTTATTTAGGGTTGTTGTTGTTGTTGTTGTTGTCTTTGTTGTTTAGGGTTGTTGTTGTTGTTGTTTTATTTAGGGTTATTGTTGTTGTTGTTGTTGTTGTTATTTAGTGTTGTGGTTGTTGTTGTTGTTGTTGATGTTGTTATTTAGGGTGGTTGTTGTTGTTGTTGTTGTTATTGTTGCAACTTGTTTAGGGTTCAGGGTTTAGGGAAAGTTTTTATTATTGTTGTTGTTGTTGTTATTTAGTGTTGTTGTTATTGTTTAGGGTTGTTGTTGTTGTTGTTGTTGTTGTTGTTTAGGGTTGTTGTTGTTGTTGTTGTTTAGGGTTGTTGTTATTTAGGGTTGTTGTTGTTGTTATTGTTATTTAGGGTTGTTGTTCTTGTTGTTCTTGTTGTTGTTGTTGTTGTTGTTGTTTAGGGGTTGTTGTTCTTGTTGTTTTATTTAGGGTTATTGTTGTTGTTGTTGTTGTTATTTAGGGTTGTTGTTGTTGTTGTTGTTGTTTTTGTTTTTTAGGGTTGTTGTTGTTGTTGTTTTATTTAAGGTTATTGTTGTTGCTGTTGTTGTTGTTATTTAGGGTTGTTGTTGTTGTTGTTATTTAGGGTTGTTGTTGTTGTTGTTTTTGTTGTTTAGGGTTGTTGTTGTTGTTGTTTTATTTAAGGTTATGGTTGTTGCTGTTATTTAGGGTTCTTGTTGTTGTTGTTGTTGTTGTTGTTTAGGGTTGTTGTTGTTGTTCTTATTTAGGGTGGTTGTTGTTGTTGTTGTTGTTGTTATTGTTGCAACTTATTTAGGGTTCAGGGTTTAGGGAAAGGTGTTATTATTGTTGTTGTTGTTGTTAATTAGTGTTGTTGTTGTTGTTTAGGGTTGTTGTTGTTGTTGTTGTTATTTAGGGTTGTTGTTGTTTGGGGTTGTTGTAGTTGTTGTTGTTGTTGTTATTGTTGCAACTTGTTTAGGGTTCAGGGTTTAGGGAAAGGTTTTATTATTGTTATTTAGTGTTTTTGTTATTGTTTAGGGTTGTTGTTGTTGTTGTTGTTGTTGTTTAGGGTTGTTGTGATTGTTGTTGTTTAGGGTTGTTGATGTTGTTGTTGTTATTTAGGGTTGTTGTTGTTGTTGTTGTTGTTATTTTGGGTTGTTGTTCTTGTTGTAGTTGTTGTTGTTGTTTTTTAGGGGTTGTTGTTCTTGTTGTTTTATTTAGGGTTGTTCTTGTTGTTGTTGTTGTGGTTTAGGGTTGTTGTGGTTGTTGTTGTTTAGGGTTGTTGTTGTTGTTGTTGTTGTTGTTGTTTAGGGTTGTTGTGGTTGTTGTTGTTTAGGGTTGTTGTTGTTGTTGTTGTTATTTAGGGTGGTTGTTGTTGTTGTTGTTGTTGTTATTGTTGCAACTTGTTTAGGGTTCAAGGTTTAGGGAAAGGTTTTATTATTGTTGTTGTTGTTGTTATTTCGTGTTGTTGTTATTGTTTAGGGTTGTTGTTGTTGTTGTTGTTGTTGTTGTTGTTTAGGGTTGTTGTGGTTGTTGTTGTTTAGGGTTGTTGTTGTTGTTGTTGTTATTTAGGGTTGTTGTTGTTGTTGTTGTTATTTATGGTTGTTGTTCTTGTTGTTCTTGTTGTTGTTGTTGTTGTTGTTGTTTAGGGGTTGTTGTTCTTGTTGTTTTATTTAGGGTTATTGTTGTTGTTGTTGTTGTTGTTGTTGTTTTATTTAGGGTTATTGTTGTTGTTGTTGTTGTTGTTGTTATTTAGGGTTGTTGTTGTTGTTGTTGTTGTCTTTGTTGTTTAGGGTTGTTGTTGTTGTTGTTTAATTTAGGGTTATTGTTGTTGCTGTTGTTGTTTTTATTTAGGGTTGTTGTTGTTGTTGTTGTTGTTTAGGGTTGTTGTTGTTGTTATTTAGGGTGGTTGTTGTTGTTGTTGTTGTTATTGTTGCAACTTGTTTAGGGTTCAGGGTTTAGGGAAAGGTTTTATTATTGTTGTTGTTGTTGTTATTTAGTGTTGTTGTTGTTATTTAGGGTTGTTGTGGTTGTTGTTGTTTGGGGTTGTTGTAGTTGTTGTTGTTATTTAGGGTTGTTGTTGTTGTTGTTGTTGTTATTTAGGGTTGTTGTTGTTGTTGTTGTTGTTTAGGGGTTGTTGTTCTTGTTGTTTTATTTAGGGTTATTGTTGTTGTTGTTGTTGTTGTTGTTATTTAGGGTTGTTGTTGTTGTTGTTGTTGTTGTTGTTGTTGTTATTTAGGGTTGTTGTTGTTGTTGTTTTATTTAGGGTTATTGTTGTTGCTGTTGTTGTTGTTATTTAGTGTTGTTGTTGTTGTTGTTGTTGTTGTTGTTGTTATTTAGGGTTGTTGTTGTTGTTGTTGTTGTCTTTGTTGTTTAGGGTTGTTGTTGTTGTTGTTTTATTTAGGGTTATTGTTGTTGTTGTTGTTGTTGTTATTTAGTGTTGTTGTTGTTGTTGTTGTTGTTGATGTTGTTATTTAGGGTGGTTGTTGTTGTTGTTGTTGTTATTGTTGCAACTTGTTTAGGGTTCAAGGTTTAGGGAAAGGTTTTATTATTGTTGTTGTTGTTGTTATTTAGTGTTGTTGTTATTGTTTAGGGTTGTTGTTGTTGTTGTTGTTGTTGTGGTTTAGGGTTGTTGTGGTTGTTGTTTTTTAGGGTTGTTGTTGTTGTTGTTGTTGTTGTTGTTGTGGTTTAGGGTTGTTGTGGTTGTTGTTGTTTAGGGTTGTTGTTGTTGTTGTTGTTATTTAGGGTGGTTGTTGTTGTTGTTGTTGTTGTTATTGTTGCAACTTGTTTAGGGTTCAGGGTTTAGGGAAAGGTTTTATTATTGTTGTTGTTGTTGTTATTTAGTGTTGTTGTTATTGTTTAGGGTTGTTGTTGTTGTTGTTGTTGTTTAGGGTTGTTGTGGTTGTTGTTGTTTAGGGTTGTTGTTGTTATTTAGGGTTGTTGTTGTTGTTGTTGTTATTTATGGTTGTTGTTCTTGTTGTTCTTGTTGTTGTTGTTGTTGTTGTTGTTTAGGGGTTGTTGTTCTTGTTGTTTTATTTAGGGTTATTGTTGTTGTTGTTGTTGTTGTTGTTGTTGTTATTTAGGGTTGTTGTTGTTGTTGTTGTTGTTTTTGTTGTTTAGGGTTGTTGTTGTTGTTGTTTTATTTAAGGTTATTGTTGTTGATGTTGTTGTTGTTATTTAGGGTTGTTGTTCTTGTTGTTTTATTTAGGGTTATTGTTGTTGTTGTTGTTGTTGTGGTTTAGGGTTGTTGTGGTTGTTGTTGTTTAGGGTTGTTGTTGTTGTTGTTGTTATTTAGGGTGGTTGTTGTTGTTGTTGTTGTTGTTATTGTTGGAACTTGTTTACGGTTCAGGGTTTAGGGAAAGGTTTTATTATTGTTGTTGTTGTTGTTATTTAGTGTTGTTGTTATTGTTTAGGGTTGTTGTTGTTGTTGTTGTTGTTGTTGTTTAGGGTTGTTGTTGTTGTTGTTGTTTAGGGTTGTTGTTGTTGTTGTTGTTATTTAGGGTTGTTGTTGGTGTTGTTGTTATTTAGGGTTGTTGTTCTTGTTGTTCTTGTTGTTGTTGTTGTTGTTGTTGTTTAGGGGTTGTTGTTCTTGTTGTTTTATTTAGGGTTATTGTTGTTGTTGTTGTTGTTGTTGTTGTTATTTAGGGTTGTTGTTGTTGTTGTTGTTGTTTTTGTTGTTTAGGGTTGTTGTTGTTGTTGTTTTATTTAAGGTTATTGTTGTTGATGTTGTTGTTGTTATTTAGGGTTGTTGTTGTTGTTGTTGTTGTTGTTTAGGGTTGTTGCTGTTGTTGTTTTTCTTCTTATTTAGGGTGGTTGTTGTTTTTGTTGTTGTTATTGGTGCAACTTGTTTAGGGAAAGGTTTTATTATTGTTGTTGTTGTTGTTATTTAGTATTGTTGTTCTTGTTTAGGGTTGTTGTTGTTGTTGTTGTTATTTAGGGTTGTTGTGGTTGTTGTTGTTTGGGGTTGTTGTAGTTGTTGTTGTTATTTAGGGTTGTTGTTGTTGTTGTTGTTATTTAGGGTTGTTGTTGTTGTTGTTGTTGTTGTTGTTGTTGTTGTTTAGGGGTTGTTGTTCTTGTTGTTTTATTTAGGGTTATTGTTGTTGTTGTTATTTAGGGTGGTTGTTGTTGTTGTTGTCTTTGTTGTTTAGGGTTGTTGTTGTTGTTGTTTTATTTAGGGTTATTGTTGTTGTTGTTGTTGTTGTTATTTAAGGTTGTTGTTGTTATTGTTGTTGTTGTTTAGGGGTTGTTGTTCTTGTTGTTTTATTTAGGGTTATTGTTGTTGTTGTTATTTAGGGTTGTTGTTGTTGTTGTTGTTGTTGTTGTTGTTTAGGGTTGTTGTTGTTGTTGTTTTATTTAGGGTTATTGTTGTTGTTGTTGTTGTTGTTATTTAGTGTTGTGGTTGTTGTTGTTGTTGATGTTGTTATTTAGGGTGGTTGTTGTTGTTGTTGTTATTGTTGCAACTTGTTTAGGGTTCAGGGTTTAGGGAAAGTTTTTATTATTGTTGTTGTTGTTGTTATTTAGTGTTGTTGTTATTGTTTAGGGTTGTTGTTGTTGTTGTTGTTGTTGTTGTTTAGGGTTGTTGTTGTTGTTGTTGTTTAGGGTTGTTGTTATTTAGGGTTGTTGTTGTTGTTATTGTTATTTAGGGTTGTTGTTGTTGTTGTTCTTGTTGTTGTTGTTGTTGTTGTTGTTGTTTAGGGGTTGTTGTTCTTGTTGTTTTAATTAGGGTTATTGTTGTTGTTGTTATTTAGGGTGGTTGTTGTTGTTGTTGTCTTTGTTATTTAGGGTTGTTGTTGTTGTTGTTTTATTTAGGGTTATTGTTGTTGTTGTTGTTGTTGTTATTTAGGGTTGTTGTTGTTATTGTTGTTGTTGTTTAGGGGTTGTTGTTCTTGTTGTTTTATTTAGGGTTATTGTTGTTGTTGTTATTTAGGGTGGTTATTGTTGTTGTTGTCTTTGTTGTTTAGGGTTGTTGTTGTTGTTGTTTTATTTAGGGTTATTGTTGTTGTTGTTGTTGTTGTTGTTATTTAGGGTTGTTGTTGTTATTTTTGTTGTTGTTTAGGGGTTGTTGTTCTTGTTGTTTTATTTAGGGTTATTGTTGTTGTTGTTATTTAGGGTTGTTGTTGTTGTTGTTGTTGTCTTTGTTGTTTAAGGTTGTTGTTGTTGTTGTTTTATTTAGGGTTATTGTTGTTGTTGTTGTTGTTGTTATTTAGTGTTGTGGTTGTTGTTGTTGTTGTTGATGTTGTTATTTAGGGTGGTTGTTGTTGTTGTTGTTGTTATTGTTGCAACTTGTTTAGGGTTCAGGGTTTAGGGAAAGTTTTTATTATTGTTGTTGTTGTTGTTATTTAGTGTTGTTGTTATTGTTTAGGGTTGTTGTTGTTGTTGTTGTTGTTGTTGTTTAGGGTTGTTGTTGTTGTTGTTGTTTAGGGTTGTTGTTATTTAGGGTTGTTGTTGTTGTTATTGTTATTTAGGGTTGTTGTTCTTGTTGTTCTTGTTGTTGTTGTTGTTGTTGTTGTTTAGGGGTTGTTGTTCTTGTTGTTTTATTTAGGGTTATTGTTGTTGTTGTTGTTGTTGTTGTTGTTATTTAGGGTTGTTGTTGTTGTTGTTGTTGTTTTTGTTTTTTAGGGTTGTTGTTGTTGTTGTTTTATTTAGGGTTATTGTTGTTGCTGTTGTTGTTGTTATTTAGGGTTGTTGTTGTTGTTGTTATTTAGGGTTGTTGTTGTTGTTGTTTTTGTTGTTTAGGGTTGTTGTTGTTGTTGTTTTATTTAGGGTTATTGTTGTTGTTGTTATTTAGGGTTGTTGTTGTTGTTGTTGTTGTTGTTGTTTAGGGTTGTTGTTGTTGTTCTTATTTAGGGTGGTTGTTGTTGTTGTTGTTGTTGTTATTGTTGCAACTTATTTAGGGTTCAGGGTTTAGGGAAAGGTGTTATTATTGTTGTTGTTGTTGTTAATTAGTGTTGTTGTTGTTGTTTAGGGTTGTTGTTGTTGTTGTTGTTATTTAGGGTTGTTGTTGTTTGGGGTTGTTGTAGTTGTTGTTGTTGTTGTTATTGTTGCAACTTGTTTAGGGTTCAGGGTTTAGGGAAAGGTTTTATTATTGTTATTTAGTGTTTTTGTTATTGTTTAGGGTTGTTGTTGTTGTTGTTGTTGTTGTTTAGGGTTGTTGTGATTGTTGTTGTTTAGGGTTGTTGATGTTGTTGTTGTTATTTAGGGTTGTTGTTGTTGTTGTTGTTGTTATTTTGGGTTGTTGTTCTTGTTGTAGTTGTTGTTGTTGTTTTTTAGGGGTTGTTGTTCTTGTTGTTTTATTTAGGGTTGTTGTTGTTGTTGTTGTTGTTGTGGTTTAGGGTTGTTGTGGTTGTTGTTGTTTAGGGTTGTTGTTGTTGTTGTTGTTGTTGTGGTTTAGGGTTGTTGTGGTTGTTGTTGTTTAGGGTTGTTGTTGTTGTTGTTGTTATTTAGGGTGGTTGTTGTTGTTGTTGTTGTTGTTATTGTTGCAACTTGTTTAGGGTTCAAGGTTTAGGGAAAGGTTTTATTATTGTTGTTGTTGTTGTTATTTCGTGTTGTTGTTATTGTTTAGGGTTGTTGTTGTTGTTGTTGTTGTTGTTGTTTAGGGTTGTTGTTGTTGTTGTTGTTTAGGGTTGTTGTTGTTGTTGTTGTTATTTAGGGTTGTTGTTGTTGTTGTTGTTATTTATGGTTGTTGTTCTTGTTGTTCTTGTTGTTGTTGTTGTTGTTGTTGTTTAGGGGTTGTTGTTCTTGTTGTTTTATTTAGGGTTATTGTTGTTGTTGTTGTTGTTGTTGTTGTTTTATTTAGGGTTATTGTTGTTGTTGTTGTTGTTGTTGTTATTTAGGGTTGTTGTTGTTGTTATTGTTGTCTTTGTTGTTTAGGGTTGTTGTTGTTGTTGTTTAATTTAGGGTTATTGTTGTTGCTGTTGTTGTTTTTATTTAGGGTTGTTGTTGTTGTTGTTGTTGTTTAGGGTTGTTGTTGTTCTTATTTAGGGTGGTTGTTGTTGTTGTTGTTGTTATTGTTGCAACTTGTTTAGGGTTCAGGGTTTAGGGAAAGGTTTTATTATTGTTGTTGTTGTTGTTATTTAGTGTTGTTGTTGTTATTTAGGGTTGTTGTGGTTGTTGTTGTTTGGGGTTGTTGTAGTTGTTGTTGTTATTTAGGGTTGTTGTTGTTGTTGTTGTTGTTATTTAGGGTTGTTGTTGTTGTTGTTGTTGTTTAGGGGTTGTTGTTCTTGTTGTTTTATTTAGGGTTATTGTTGTTGTTGTTGTTGTTGTTGTTATTTAGGGTTGTTGTTGTTGTTGTTGTTGTTGTTGTTGTTGTTATTTAGGGTTGTTGTTGTTGTTGTTTTATTTAGGGTTATTGTTGTTGCTGTTGTTGTTGTTATTTAGTGTTGTTGTTGTTGTTGTTGTTGTTGTTGTTGTTATTTAGGGTTGTTGTTGTTGTTGTTGTTGTCTTTGTTGTTTAGGGTTGTTGTTGTTGTTGTTTTATTTAGGGTTATTGTTGTTGTTGTTGTTGTTGTTATTTAGTGTTGTTGTTGTTGTTGTTGTTGTTGTTGTTGTTATTTAGGGTGGTTGTTGTTGTTGTTGTTGTTATTGTTGCAACTTGTTTAGGGTTCAAGGTTTAGGGAAAGGTTTTATTATTGTTGTTGTTGTTGTTATTTAGTGTTGTTGTTATTGTTTAGGGTTGTTGTTGTTGTTGTTGTTGTTGTGGTTTAGGGTTGTTGTGGTTGTTGTTGTTTAGGGTTGTTGTTGTTGTTGTTGTTGTTGTTGTTGTGGTTTAGGGTTGTTGTTGTTGTTGTTGTTTAGGGTTGTTGTTGTTGTTGTTGTTATTTAGGGTGGTTGTTGTTGTTGTTGTTGTTGTTATTGTTGCAACTTGTTTAGGGTTCAAGGTTTAGGGAAAGGTTTTATTATTGTTGTTGTTGTTGTTATTTAGTGTTGTTGTTATTGTTTAGGGTTGTTGTTGTTGTTGTTGTTGTTTAGGGTTGTTGTTGTTGTTGTTGTTTAGGGTTGTTGTTGTTATTTAGGGTTGTTGTTGTTGTTGTTGTTATTTATGGTTGTTGTTCTTGTTGTTCTTGTTGTTGTTGTTGTTGTTGTTGTTTAGGGGTTGTTGTTCTTGTTGTTTTATTTAGGGTTATTGTTGTTGTTGTTGTTGTTGTTGTTGTTGTTATTTAGGGTTGTTGTTGTTGTTGTTGTTGTTTTTGTTGTTTAGGGTTGTTGTTGTTGTTGTTTTATTTAAGGTTATTGTTGTTGATGTTGTTGTTGTTATTTAGGGTTGTTGTTGTTGTTGTTCTTGTTGTTTAGGGTTGTTGTTGTTGTTCTTCTTCTTCTTATTTAGGGTGGTTGTTGTTTTTGTTGTTGTTATTGTTGCAACTTGTTTAGGGTTCAGGGTTTAGGGAAAGGTTTTATTATTGTTGTTGTTGTTGTTATTTAGTGTTGTTGTTGTTGTTTAGGGTTGTTGTTGTTGTTTTTGTTATTTAGGGTTGTTGTGGTTGTTGTTGTTTGGGGTTGTTGTAGTTGTTGTTTAGGGTTGTTGTTGTTGTTGTTGTTATTTAGGGTGGTTGTTGTTGTTGTTGTTGTTGTTATTGTTGCAACTTGTTTACGGTTCAGGGTTTAGGGAAAGGTTTTATTATTGTTGTTGTTGTTATTATTTAGTGTTGTTGTTATTGTTTAGGGTTGTTGTTGTTGTTGTTGTTATTTAGGGTTGTTGTGGTTGTTGTTGTTTGGGGTTGTTGTAGTTGTTGTTGTTATTTAGGGTTGTTGTTGTTGTTGTTGTTGTTGTTTAGGGGTTGTTGTTCTTGTTGTTTTATTTAGGGTTATTGTTGTTGTTGTTATTTAGGGTTGTTGTTGTTGTTGTTGTCTTTGTTGTTTAGGGTTGTTGTTGTTGTTGTTTTATTTAGGGTTATTGTTGTTGCTGTTGTTGTTGTTATTTAGGGTTGTTGTTGTTGTTGTTGTTATTTAGGGTTGTTGTTGTTGTTGTTGTTGTTGTTGTTTAGGGGTTGTTGTTCTTGTTATTTTATTTAGGGTTATTGTTGTTGTTGTTGTTGTTTATATTTAGGGTTGTTGTTGTTGTTGTCTTTGTTGTTTAGGGTTGTTGCTGTTGTTGTTTTATTTAGGGTTATTGTTGTTGTTGTTGTTGTTGTTGTTATTTAGTGTTGTTGTTGTTGTTGTTGTTGTTGTTGTTGTTGATGTTGTTATTTAGGGTGGTTGTTGTTGTTGTTGTTGTTATTGTTGCAACTTGTTTAGGGTTCAGGGTTTAGGGAAAGGTTTTATTATTGTTGTTGTTGTTGTTATTTAGTGTTGTTGTTATTGTTTAGGGTTGTTGTTGTTGTGGTTTAGGGTAGTTGTGGTTGTTGTTGTTTAGGGTTGTTGTTGTTGTTGTTGTTATTTAGGGTTGTTGTTGTTGTTGTTGTTATTTAGGGTTGTTGTTCTTGTTGTTCTCGTTGTTGTTGTTGTTGTTGTTGTTTAGGGGTTGTTGTTCTTGTTGTTTTATTTAGGGTTATTGTTGTTGTTGTTGTTGTTGTTATTTTTGTTGTTTAGGGTTGTTGTTGTTGTTGTTTTATTTAAGGTTATTGTTGTTGCTGCTGTTGTTGTTATTTAGGGTTGTTGTTGTTGTTGTTGTTGTTGTTTAGGGTTGTTGTTGTTGTTGTTGTTGTTCTTATTTAGGGTGGTTGTTGTTGTTGTTGTTATTGTTGCAACTTGTTTAGGGTTCAGGGTTTAGGGAAAGGTTTTATTATTGTTGTTGTTGTTGTTATTTAGTGTTGTTGTTGTTGTTTAGGGTTGTTGTTGTTGTTTTTGTTATTTAGGGTTGTTGTGGTTGTTGTTGTTTGGGGTTGTTGTAGTTGTTGTTGTTATTTAGGGTTGTTGTTGTTGTTGTTGTTGTTGTTGTTGTTGTTTAGGGGTTGTTGTTCTTGTTGTTTTATTTAGGGTTATTGTTGTTGTTGTTATTTAGGGTTGTTGTTGTTGTTGTTGTCTTTGTTGTTTAGGGTTGTTGTTGTTGTTGTTTTATTTAGGGTTATTGTTGTTGCTGTTGTTGTTGTTATTTAGGGTTGTTGTTGTTGTTGTTGTTATTTAGGGTTGTTGTTGTTGTTGTTGTTGTTGTTGTTTAGGGGTTGTTGTTCTTGTTATTTTATTTAGGGTTATTGTTGTTGTTGTTGTTGTTGTTATTTAGGGTTGTTGTTGTTGTTGTCTTTGTTGTTTAGGGTTGTTGTTGTTGTTGTTTTATTTAGGGTTATTGTTGTTGTTGTTGTTGTTATTTAGTGTTGTTGTTGTTGTTGTTGTTGTTGTTGTTGTTGTTGATGTTGTTATTTAGGGTGGTTGTTGTTGTTGTTGTTGTTATTGTTGCAACTTGTTTAGGGTTCAGGGTTTAGGGAAAGGTTTTATTATTGTTGTTGTTGTTGTTATTTAGTGTTGTTGTTATTGTTTAGGGTTGTTGTTGTTGTTGTTGTTGTGGTTTAGGGTAGTTGTGGTTGTTGTTGTTTAGGGTTGTTGTTGTTGTTGTTGTTATTTAGGGTTGTTGTTGTTGTTGTTGTTATTTAGGGTTGTTGTTCTTGTTGTTCTCGTTGTTGTTGTTGTTGTTGTTGTTTAGGGGTTGTTGTTCTTGTTGTTTTATTTAGGGTTATTGTTGTTGTTGTTGTTGTTGTTATTTAGGGTTATTGTTGTTGTTGTTGTTATTTTTGTTGTTTAGGGTTGTTGTTGTTGTTGTTTTATTTAAGGTTATTGTTGTTGCTGTTGTTGTTGTTATTTAGGGTTGTTGTTGTTGTTGTTGTTGTTGTTGTTTAGGGTTGTTGTTGTTGTTGTTGTTGTTCTTATTTAGGGTGGTTGTTGTTGTTGTTGTTATTGTTGCAACTTGTTTAGGGTTCAGGGTTTAGGGAAAGGTTTTATTATTGTTGTTGTTGTTGTTATTTAGTGTTGTTGTTGTTGTTTAGGGTTGTTGTTGTTGTTGTTGTTATTTAGGGTTGTTGTTGTTTGGGGTTGTTGTAGTTGTTATTGTTATTTAGGGTTGTAGTTGTTGTTGTTGTTATTTAGGGTTGTTGTTGTTGTTGTTGTTTAGGGGTTGTTGTTCTTGTTGTTTTATTTAGGGTTATTGTTGTTGTTGTTGTTGTTGTTATTTAGGGTTGTTATTGTTGTTATTGTTGTCTTTGTTGTTTAGGGTTGTTGTTGTTGTTTTTTAATTTAGGGTTATTGTTGTTGTTGTTGTTGTTGTTATTTAGGGTTGTTGTTGTTGTTGTTGTTGTTTAGGGTTGTTGTTGTTGTTGTTGTTGTTATTTAGGGTGGTTGTTGTTGTTGTTGTTGTTATTGTTGCAACTTGTTTAGCGTTCAGGGTTTAGGGAAAGGTTTTATTATTGTTGTTGTTGTTATTTAGTGTTTTTGTTATTGTTTAAGGTTGTTGTTGTTGTTGTTGTTGTTTAGGGTTGTTGTTGTTGGGATTTCAAGAACACGCAACGGAAGCGAGAACGACATAAAACATGCATGCAAGTGTTCAAAACTATGAAATCCCAAGCATGGATCTACTCTATGTACAAAATAGCAACTAGAGAAGAAGGAAAGAGAGTTATACCAGCTCCTAAGCTCCAATGATCTCGTGATGGTGGCTGAAAGGTTGAAGAAGCAAGGAACTCCTTCTTCTTGTTCTTGTCTTCTCTCGAAATCACAAACCGGGCACAAGTCCAACAAGATGTGCTAGCACCCTTTGATGATATCTTCTTGAACTCGAAATATCACCTTAGAACAACAAATAATCTTCAGGACCAAAAGCCTCAAGCTCACAAGATCACTAGTTCAAAGTATCAAGTGAAAGAGAGAATATGTGCTTGAGTGAGAGAATGACCAAGAGTCACAAATGGCTGGAGTAGAGGGCTTATATAGACATCTGAAATGCCCTTTGAAATCCCTCTAGCCGGCCAAGATTGTTCCAGAACTCTCCTCTATTGGCTACAAGTGGAGGTGACTTGTATATAAAGTCCATGCAGGTTTAGCGGCGCTAACCAAGAGTTAGCGGCGCTAAACCTTAACCCGTAGCGGCGCTAACGCGGCCTGACTTCGATTAGACGTAAAGCACATGCAGCCTTAGCGGCGCTAACTCGTTATAGTTAGCGTCGCTAACGTGGCCTGCATTGCCAACTTCCACTTTTGCCATCTTTGGTCCCTTAACTTTATTTGTTGTCATGTTAGACCCCGGTTTGTGACCCTTATAGGCTCATACATCATCGGCAGTGCTTTAAAGCGTACATATATTATCGGGCAGATTCTAACAAACTCCCACTTGCACATAATATACTGTACCCAGGCAAGCACAGACAAAGAGTGCCCTCTAGCAAAGCATCAATGCCCCCAAGTCTGTATGAGTTCTGAATACCTGCAGAAAACCATCATACTCAAAGTAGTGGTCCTAGATAAGTGATCTTAAACATCCTTTTGTTCGCGATATCCTTGTGAACACGAGACATGGATTGATAAATGTCAATCTCCAGATCGTTCACGATTATGTTACTCGATCTTGATTGGTGGTGACCAAAAGGTAAGGACATATCTGATTCTCAATCAATAGTCCTTGTGCATGGCCATGCAATATTTTGGCGTCAGCTCCCAATCATCGAGGGGCCCAGGGATATCTCTCATACAGGAGGAACAAATCCCTTTGACTGCATAATCCCATACCATACCTCTTGACTTACCTAGTCATTCCCTTTATCACAGCCATTTACGAACTGCTTTTGAAAATGGCTAAAGCAAGTAAGAACTATGATATAGCGATTCATACATCTCGGGTCTGAGGATGTAAGATTTTATCATCCCAAGTTACTCGTGACTATAATCCATGAAGTATACTTGGGTGTGGGTCTTCCAGTCACTTGAAACTCCTTTCAAGCACAGGTTACTGTTGCGTTTCATGCATTCAATCCTGAATTAATGCATAACCAACACCTAACCTCAGCCTTATTTCAAACTTCCTTCCCTTGAAGAATGACTGACTGTGGAAATTTAGAATGTATAGACATTCTGGGAAGTGGTTAAACATGCTAAGATGGAACACAGTAAAGTCTTATGAATGTAACCGAATCACTCGCATATCGAAACAAGCATAATTACAATACTGTCTGTATCGTTCCCAAAATAAATTAAAACATATCAAATAAACTAATATATATATATAACTCAAGCCAAATCGCTAGCAAATCTTACACCTATCCCTCTAGTGTGAGATTCATGAGCTGCTTGCGGTAACGGCTTAGTGAATGGATCTGCCAAGTTTCCATTCGATGCTACTCTGCTAATGATGACTTCACCACTTTCAATTACATCCCGAATAAAGTGGTATTTTCGCGAAATGTGTCTTGTCCTCTTGTGAGCTCTTGGTTCCTTTGCCAAAGCCACCGCACCCTCATTGTCACAAAAGATCTCAATAGGGTCAGCGATGCTTGGAACCACTTGTAGATCTTGGATGAATTTCTTCTTCCACACGGCTTCTTTTGCTGCTTCACTAGCCGCAATGTACTCTGATTCGGTAGTCGAATCAGCCACCGTGTCTTGTTTTGAGCTCCTCCAGCTGACAGCACCACCATTTAACAGGAACACAAACCCCGATTGAGATCGGCAGTCATCCCTGTCAGTTTGGAAGCTAGCGTCCGAGTAACCCTTTACTCTCAGCTCTTCTTCCCCACCATATACCAAGAACATTTCTTTCGTACGTCTCAAGTACTTAAGAATGTTCTTCACTGCCCTCCAGTGAGGTTCTCCTGGGTTCGCCTGATATCTACTAGTCATGCTTAAAACATATGACACATCAGGACGAGTGCATAGCATGGCGTACATGATCGAACCCACAACCGAAGCATATGGAACTCGCTTCATTACTTCTATTTCCTCCTTGGAGGTAGGACATTGAGTTTTACTCAAAGTCAAACCATGCAACATAGGGAGATTTCCTTTCTTGGATTCCTCCATCTTAAAGCGTCTCACAACCTTTTCTATGTATGCACTTTGAGAAAGCCCTAACAGCCTTCTTGATCTATCTCTATAGATCTTTATACCCAGAATACAGCTCGCATCGCCTAGGTCCTTCATTGAAAAGCAATTCCCTAGCCAAGCTTTGACACTTCTTAAGCTTGGGATATGATTTCCAATAAGTAGAATATCATCTACATATAGAACCAGGAAGACTATGGTGCTCCCACTAGCCCTGACATATACGCAAGGTTCATCTTTACTCTTCGAAAAACCAAACTCTTTGATTTTCTCATCAAAGCAAAGATTCCAGCTTCGAGATGCTTGCTTAAGTCCATAAATGGACTTCATAAGCTTACAAACCTTGTTCGGATACTTTGGATGTTCAAAACCGTCAGGCTGTCTCATATACACCTCTTCATTAAGCTTCCCGTTAAGGAAGGCGGTTTTTACATCCATTTACCAAATTTCATAATCATGAAACGCAGCTATAGCAAGTAGTATCCGGATTGACTTCAACATGGCCATTGGGGAGAAAGTTTCATCATAATCAATCCCTTGAGTCTGAGTGAAACCCTTTGCCACCAGTCGGGCTTTGAAGATATCCAAGGTTCCATCTATGTCGGGTTTCTTCTTAAAAACCCATTTACACCCGACGGGTTTAATCCCTGGTGTAGGATCAACCAGTTCCCAAACCTGGTTATCCGACATAGATTGCATCTCGCTCTCCATTGCCTTCCTCCATTGAGCAGACTCAGGGCCTGCCATGGCTTCCTTGTAGCTGGTGGGATCATCATGATCCACCAATAACTCATTGCCCTCAGATATGAGAAACCCATATCTCTCTGGCTCAAAACGAGTCCTACTGGAATGCCTAGGAGTAGACGTTGTAAGAGTGTCAGGTACCGCAGCATTATCTTGCTCGGTATTTTGGCTAGTGCCAACCTCAAGCCCTTTATCAGCCGACCCTTGATCTTCCTCAAGGTCAACTTCCTTACTGCCGTGTTTGGATAGCAACTCCCTTTCAAGGAAGAATGCCCTTCGAGCAACAAAAACCTTATTCTCTGAAGGTTTATAAAATAAATATCCAACACCGTTAGGAGGATAACCAATAAAATAACACCTCTCCGAACGAGGTTCAAGTTTGTCTTCAGCCTCACGTCTCACGTAGGCTTGACAACCCCAAACTCGTAGGTATGAAAGTGTCGGCTTCTTACCATGCCACAATTCATAAGGTGTTTTAGCGACTTTCTTGGTTGGTGCGAGGTTAAGGACTCTTACCGCAGTTTCTAAGGCATATCCCCAGAAACTAATAGGTACCTCCGCTCGACACATCATAGACCTTACCATATCAAGCAAAGTCCAGTTCCTCCTCTCAGCGACCCCATTTAATTGTGGAGTCCTCGGAGGTGTTAATTGTGAAACAATTCCACAATTTTTAAGATGATCGACGAATTCGGTACTAAGATACTCTCCACCTCTATCAGACCGGAGTATCTTTATAGTCTTGCCCAACTGATTATGAACTTCGTTTTGGAATATCTTGAACACCTCAAAGGTTTCATTCTTGTGTTTAACAAGATAGACATACCCGTACCTACTATAATCATCTATAAAGGTTACGAAGTACCTTGAATTATTCCTTGTGACATGCTTGAAAGGTCCACATACATCCGTATAGATTATGTCTAAAAGGTCCTTTCCCCTCTCACTTGTTCCCGTGAAGGGTGCTTTTGTCATTTTGCCCAATAAGCAAGATTCGCATACTTCATTTGATCCTTGATCAAATGATTCCAAGATCCCATCCGATTGGAGCTTGGTGATACGAGTCTTGTTTATATGGCCAAGACGACTATGCCACATGGAATATTTATCCAAACCATTTTTGGAGTCAGAATCAATGTTCATGATAGATTGTCTTGATTCAATGTATGCATTTGCCTCATATATGCCATGACATGGTAAAGCTTTAAAATACTCAACTTCATTTTTAAAACAAATGATTGTACCACTTACAAATTTAAAATCAAAACCATCGTCATACAATTTGTGAAAAGAAATAATGTTTCTAGCCACATAGGGCGAATAGCATACATCCTTTAACAAAAAAGATAAACCGGTCTTGAATGAAAGCTTCAAATCTCCTTTAGCTTCCACTGGGACAACCTCCGAGTTTCCCATGACAAGATCCAGTTCTCCCCGCTCCAAGCTCCTACTTTCCCTTAGCACCTGCACCATATTACATATGTGAGTGCCACAGCCAGTATCCAATACCCAGCCTTTAGAAGTAGAAGTATGGTGGAGTTCTATCATGAACGTACCTGACGTATCCGGACCCGATATGCTCATTGCCTTGAGCTTGTTGAGTCCCTCCAGGTACTTTGGGCAGGTACGGCGGTAATGGCCCTTGCCCCCGCAGAAAAAGCACTCCGCATCCTCCGGAGCCTTGGCTTGGGGAAGTTTCCCCTTGCCCTTGCCCTCGGAGGCCGGGTTAGGCTTGGCCCCGCCAACCTTTCCCTTTCCCTTCCTTTTAGAGGAAGAGGCGGCCTTCTTCTTCGTGATGCGGCCTTCCCAGATGGCGAGAACATGAGAGGTGGAGGAGGATGGCTTGTTCTTGGTCATGCTAGACTCAGCGGTCTTCAACATACCATGAAGTTCCATCAAGGTTTTATCCATGCTGTGCATATGATAACTCATAACGAATTGATCGTATGCACCGGGCAGGGATTGGAGGATTAAATCAACCGCCATCTCCCTCCCGATGGTAAAACCTAACTTCTCCATGCGCTCGATGTTTGCTTTCATACGCAACACATGCGCGCTCACATTCCCACTCTCTTGCATCTTGCAAGCAAGGGTTGTCTTGAGGCACTCGTACCTCTCTTGCCTCGCTTGCTGCTGGAACATGTCCTTTAGCTGCACGAGCAAGTCGTAAGCACTAAGATGATCCATTTGCTTTTGCAAATCTTGGTTCATCGTGCTCAACATAAGGCACGTGACTTCCTCAGTCTCCTTGAGGCGTTTTTCATACGCCTCACGGATAGCCCTTGTTGCACCGGCAGGAGGTGCCTCGGGGAGGGGTTCCTCTACGGTATGCAACTTTCCTTCATAGCGTAAGACCAACCTCAGTTGTCTATGCCAATCCATGAAATTGCTACCATCGAGTTTCTCCTTTTCAAGGAAAACCCTAAGAGAAACGTTGGTGGTGGTGTTTGTTGCGCTTGTTGATGCCATCTAAAATTTGCAAAGTAGATATTAGTTATTATGATATTTTATCTTGTTTAATAATTTACCCAATAAGAATTAGTTAAACAAGGCTAAGAACCGTATTTCATCCTACCATGTGACGGGGTTACCGCGGATCACATGATAAAACTATTTAGGTCGGCAACCATTTTGCCAATTGCAATCTCCATCGCAATCCTTAGCACATGCGGGATCCTACGACATCCAATGGTCGTTTGGCATGTTTGATCCCTTCTTGCACCAATTTTAAGTCTTGAAATTTTGGTTAACTCGTGCTAAGCTCGACAATTAACCAAGATTTCAAACCTAAAATTGCAAATCGTCCGTCAAGACATACGGTAA
This sequence comes from Pulicaria dysenterica, assembly GCA_947179395.2. Classification (NCBI taxonomy): domain Eukaryota; kingdom Viridiplantae; phylum Streptophyta; class Magnoliopsida; order Asterales; family Asteraceae; genus Pulicaria; species Pulicaria dysenterica. The sequence goes on along the minus strand of OX359289.1, from coordinate 56,038,253 downwards.
CAAATCCACCAAAATTGGCTCGTGCTAAGCTCGACAACCAAAGTTGTGAATTTGCCACACTCACCTTCCACACAGTTTCATGAGAATTGGCTCGTGCTAAGCTCGACAACCAAATCTCATAAGACTAGATTCGGGTGGTATCGACTTACGGATGGTGCATGATTTACATTTTGTGGAAAAACGGGCCTTTTGTTTCCGGTTTGGTTTTGATTAACTTATTAGTGACAAATCCTATTTTCACTAGGTGGGTTAATCAATGTATGTGATCGCGCGCGAGAGGAAACCATTTTTATCAAAACTCTTGTGATTTTATTAATTTTATCAAAAATTTTCTAGCATGCGAAACCTACAATCCATGCATAGAATAATAAAATCACATCACACGCAAAATACAACATAGTCGGTAATTCTTGCCATATAACCTATGTGTTCCTCCCGTGAGCCAAAACGGGAAGAACTCGGTCAAACTAAGGGACAAAACAAACTTGACGCGAGCTCCCACTAGAACCACCATCGCCATCGGATTTCTTTGGCTTCTAAGGGCTCCTTGCTCCATCTTGTTTTGCCTCCTCTTGTGTCTTCATCCCTCCATCATACAATACATAATACAATAGAAAATAAATGGCATACAAGCCACATAATTTTCCTATTTATCTAATACTTGTACATGGATGAATGAAATGGCATGCAAGCCACAAATTATTACAATCAATCTGAATTTAATAAATTTACAGCCTCAAATGTGGATTAAAACCACCAAATTGCATGCACAACACAAATCAACCAAATGGGCCAAGGCAAGATTACCAACTCATGTTAACACATACAACCAAACAAATCATGCTACTACTGGAACAACATGAAAAACATCTTTGGAACAAATTTCCAGAAGGTACAAGTGCTAAAAATCCCGAGACCTAAGCTGTTTTATTCAAAATTTCGAAAAAACAATTTCCAGTAGCGTTAGCGCCGCTAACCCTAGAGACTTAGCGCCGCTAACTCTAGGATAGCGCCGCTAACCCTAACGGCAGAATACAAACACTTTGATTTCGGGTTTTTCAAGCCACCAAGTGCTATTCTAACATAGAGGTGGCTCTGATACCACTGTTGGGATTTCAAGAACACGCAACGGAAGCGAGAACGACATAAAACATGCATGCAAGTGTTCAAAACTATGAAATCCCAAGCATGGATCTACTCTATGTACAAAATAGCAACTAGAGAAGAAGGAAAGAGAGTTATACCAGCTCCTAAGCTCCAATGATCTCGTGATGGTGGCTGAAAGGTTGAAGAAGCAAGGAACTCCTTCTTCTTGTTCTTGTCTTCTCTCGAAATCACAAACCGGGCACAAGTCCAACAAGATGTGCTAGCACCCTTTGATGATATCTTCTTGAACTCGAAATATCACCTTAGAACAACAAATAATCTTCAGGACCAAAAGCCTCAAGCTCACAAGATCACTAGTTCAAAGTATCAAGTGAAAGATAGAATATGTGCTTGAGTGAGAGAATGACCAAGAGTCACAAATGGCTGGAGTAGAGGGCTTATATAGACATCTGAAATGCCCTTTGAAATCCCTCTAGCCGGCCAAGATTGTTCCAGAACTCTCCTCTATTGGCTACAAGTGGAGGTGACTTGTATATAAAGTCCATGCAGGTTTAGCGGCGCTAACCAGGAGTTAGCGGCGCTAAACCTTAACCCGTAGCGGCGCTAACGCGGCCTGACTTCGATTAGACGTAAAGCACATGCAGCCTTAGCGGCGCTAACCTCTAACAGTTAGTGGCGCTAACTCGTTATAGTTAGCGTCGCTAACGAGGCCTGCATTGCCAACTTCCACTTTTGCCATCTTTGGTCCCTTAACTTTATTTGTTGTCATGTTAGACCCCGGTTTGAGACCCTTATAGGATCATACATCATCGGCAGTGCTTTAAAGCGTACATATATTATCGGGCAGATTCTAACAGTTGTGATTATTGTTGTTTAGGGTTGTTGATGTTGTTGTTGTTATTTAGGGTTGTTGTTGTTGTTGTTATTTAGGGTTGTTGTTCTTGTTGTTGTTGTTGTTGTTGTTGTTGCTCTTGTTGTTTTATTTAGGGTTATTGTTGTTGTTGTTATTTAGGGTTGTTGTTGTTGTTGTTGTTGTCTTTGTTGTTTAGGGTTGTTGTTGTTGTTTAATTTAGGGTTATTGTTGTTGCTGTTGTTGTTGTTATTTAGGGTTAATGTTGTTGTTGTTGTTGTTTAGGGTTGTTGTTGTTATTGTTGTTGTTGTTATTTAGGGTGGTTGTTGTTGTTGTTGTTGTTGTTATTGTTGCAACTTGTTTACGGTTCAGGGTTTAGGGAAAGGTTTTATTATTGTTGTTGTTGTTGTTATTTAGTGTTGTTGTTATTGTTTAGGGTTGTTGTTGTTGTTGTTGTTGTTGTTTAGGGTTGTTGTGGTTGTTGTTGTTTAGGGTTGTTGTTGTTGTTGTTTTTATTTAGGGTTGTTGTTGTTGTTGTTGTTATTTAGGGTTGTTGTTCTTGTTGTTCTTGTTGTTGTTGTTGTTGTTGTTTAGGGGTTGTTGTACTTGTTGTTTTATTTAGGGTTATTATTGTTGTTGTTGTTGTTGTTGTTATTTAGGGTTGGTGTTGTTGTTGTTTTTGTTGTTTAGGGTTGTTGTTGTTGTTGTTTTATTTAAGGTTATTGTTGTTGCTGTTGTTGTTGTTATTTAGGGTTGTTGTTGTTGTTGTTGTTGTTGTTGTTTAGGGTTGTTGTTGTTGTTGTTGTTCTTATTTAGGGTGGTTGTTGTTTTTGTTGTTGTTATTGTTGCAACTTGTTTAGGGTTCAGGGTTTAGGGAAAGGTTTTATTATTGTTGTTGTTGTTGTTATTTAGTGTTGTTGTTGTTGTTTAGGGTTGTTGTTGTTGTTGTTGTTGTTATTTAGGGTTGTTGTGGTTGTTGTTGTTTGGGGTTGTTGTAGTTGTTGTTGTTATTTAGGGTTGTTGTTGTTGTTGTTGTTATTTAGGGTTGTTGTTGTTGTTGTTGTTGTTGTTGTTGTTTAGGGGTTGTTGTTCTTGTTGTTTTCTTTAGGGTTATTGTTGTTGTTGTTATTTAGGGTTGTTGTTGTTGTTGTTGTTGTCTTTGTTGTTTAGGGTTGTTGTTGTTGTTGTTTTATTTAGGGTTATTGTTGTTGCTGTTGTTGTTGTTATTTAGGGTTGTTGTTGTTGTTGTTGTTGTTGTTTAGGGTTGTTGTTGTTGTTGTTGTTGTTGTTGTTTAGGGTGGTTGTTGTTGTTGTTGTTGTTATTGTTGCAACTTGTTTAGGGTTCAGGGTTTAGGGAAAGGTTTTATTATTGTTGTTGTTGTTGTTGTTATTTAGTGTTGTTGTTATTGTTTAGGGTTGTTGTTGTTATTGTTGTTGTTGTTGTTTAGGGTTGTTGTGGTTGTTGTTGTTTAGGGTTATTGTTGTTGTTGTTGTTATTTAGGGTTGTTGTTGTTGTTGTTGTTATTTAGGGTTGTTGTTCTTGTTGTTGTTGTTGTTGTTGTTTAGGGGTTGTTGTTCTTGTTGTTTTATTTAGGGTTATTGTTGTTGTTTTTGTTGTTGTTGTTGTTGTTGTTGTTGTTTTATTTAGGGTTATTGTTGTTGCTGTTGTTGTTTTTATTTAGGGTTGTTGTTGTTGTTGTTGTTGTTGTTTAGGGTTGTTGTTGTTGTTGTTATTGTTGTTATTTAGGGTGGTTGTTGATGTTGTTGTTGTTAATGTTGCAACTTGTTTAGGGTTCAGGGTTTAGGGAAAGGTTTTATTATTGTTGTTGTTGTTCTTATTTAGTTTTGTTGTTGTTGTTTAGGGTTGTTGTTGTTGTTGTTGTTATTTAGGGTTGTTGTGGTTGTTGTTGTTTGGGGTTGTTGTAGTTGTTGTTGTTATTTAGGGTTGTTGTTGTTGTTGTTGTTATTTAGGGTTGTTGTTCTTGTTGTTCTTGTTGTTGTTGTTATTGTTGTTTTTGTTGTTGTTTAGGGTTGTTGTTGTTGTTGTTGTTATTTAGGGAGGTTGTTGTTGTTGTTGTTGTTACTGTTGCAACTTGTTTAGGGTTCAGGGTTTAGGGAAAGGTTTTATTATTGTTGTTGTTGTTGTTATTTAGTGTTTTTGTTATTGTTTAAGGTTGTTGTTGTTGTTGTTTAGGGTTGTTGTGATTATTGTTGTTTAGGGTTGTTGATGTTGTTATTGTTATTTAGGGTTGTTGTTGTTGTTGTTGTTATTTAGGGTTGTTGTTCTTGTTGTTGTTGTTGTTGTTCTTCTTCTTCTTGTTGTTTTATTTAGGGTTATTGTTGTTGTTGTTGTTGTTGTTATTTAGGGTTGTTGCTGTTGTTGTTGTTGTCTTTGTTGTTTAGGGTTGTTGTTGTTGTTTAATTTAGGGTTATTGTTGTTGCTGTTGTTGTTGTTATTTAGGTTTAATGTTGTTGTTGTTGTTGTTTAGGGTTGTTGTTGTTGTTGTTGTTGTTGTTGTTGTTATTGTTGCAACATGTTTACGGTTCAGGGTTTAGGGAAAGGTTTTATTATTGTTGTTGTTGTTGTTATTTAGTGTTGTTGTTATTGTTTAGGGTTGTTGTTGTTGTTGTTGTTGTTGTTTAAGGTTGTTGTGGTTGTTGTTGTTTAGGGTTGTTGTTGTTATTTAGGGTTGTTGTTGTTGTTGTTGTTATTTAGGGTTGTTGTTCTTGTTGTTCTTGTTGTTGTTGTTGTTGTTGTTGTTTAGGGGTTGTTGTACTTGTTGTTTTATTTAGGGTTATTGTTGTTGTTGTTGTTGTTGTTGTTGTTGTTATTTAGGGTTGTTGTTGTTGTTGTTGTTGTTTTTGTTGTTTAGGGTTGTTGTTGTTGTTGTTTTATTTAAGGTTATTGTTGTTGCTGTTGTTGTTGTTATTTAGGGTTGTTGTTGTTGTTGTTGTTGTTGTTTAGGGTTGTTGTTGTTGTTGTTGTTGTTCTTATTTAGGGTGGTTGTTGTTTTTGTTGTTGTTATTGTTGCAACTTGTTTAGGGTTCAGGGTTTAGGGAAAGGTTTTATTATTGTTGTTGTTGTTGTTATTTAGTGTTGTTGTTGTTGTTTAGGGTTGTTGTTGTTGTTGTTGTTATTTAGGGTTGTTGTGGTTGTTGTTGTTTGGGGTTGTTGTAGTTGTTGTTGTTATTTAGGGTTGTTGTTGTTGTTGTTGTTATTTAGGGTTGTTGTTGTTGTTGTTGTTGTTGTTGTTGTTTAGGGGTTGTTGTTCTTGTTGTTTTATTTAGGGTTATTGTTGTTGTTGTTATTTAGGGTTGTTGTTGTTGTTGTTGTTGTCTTTGTTGTTTAGGGTTGTTGTTGTTGTTGTTTTATTTAGGGTTATTGTTGTTGCTGTTGTTGTTGTTATTGTTGTTTAGGGTGGTTGTTGTTGTTGTTGTTGTTATTGTTGCAACTTGTTTAGGGTTCAGGGTTTAGGGAAAGGTTTTATTATTGTTGTTGTTGTTGTTGTTATTTAGTGTTGTTGTTATTGTTTAGGGTTATTGTTGTTGTTGTTGTTGTTGTTGTTTAGGGTTGTTGTGGTTGTTGTTGTTTAGGGTTATTGTTGTTGTTGTTGTTATTTAGGGTTGTTGTTGTTGTTGTTGTTATTTAGGGTTGTTGTTCTTGTTGTTGTTGTTGTTGTTGTTGTTGTTGTTTAGGGGTTGTTGTTCTTGTTGTTTTATTTAGGGTTATTGTTGTTGTTGTTGTTGTTGTTGTTGTTGTTGTTGTTGTTGTTTTATTTAGGGTTATTGTTGTTGCTGTTGTTGTTTTTATTTAGGGTTGTTGTTGTTGTTGTTGTTGTTGTTTAGGGTTGTTGTTGTTGTTGTTGTTGTTGTTATTTAGGGTGGTTGTTGATGTTGTTGTTGTTATTGTTGCAACTTGTTTAGGGTTCAGGGTTTAGGGAAAGGTTTTATTATTGTTGTTGTTGTTGTTATTTAGTGTTGTTGTTGTTGTTTAGGGTTGTTGTTGTTGTTGTTGTTATTTAGGGTTGTTGTGGTTGTTGTTGTTTGGGGTTCTTGTAGTTGTTGTTGTTATTTAGGGTTGTTGTTGTTGTTGTTGTTATTTAGGGTTGTTGTTGTTGTTGTTGTTGTTGTTGTTGTTCTTTAGGGGTTGTTGTTCTTGTTGTTTTATTTAGGGTTATTGTTGTTGTTGTTGTTATTGTTATTTAGGGTTGTTGTTGTTGTTGTTGTTGTTGTCTTTGTTGTTTAGGGTTGTTGTTGTTGTTGTTTAATTTAGGGTTATTGTTGTTGCTGTTGTTGTTGTTATTTAGGGTTGTTGTTGTTGTTGTTGTTGTTTAGGGTTGTTGTTGTTGTTATTTAGGGTTGTTGTTGTTGTTGTTGTTGTTGTTATTGTTGCAACTTGTTTAGGGTTCAGGGTTTAGGGAAAGGTTTTATTATTGTTGTTGTTGTTGTTATTTAGTGTTGTTGTTATTGTTTAGGGTTGTTGTTGTTGTTGATGTTGTTTAGGGTTGTTGTGGTTGTTGTTGTTTAGGGTTGTTGTTGTTGTTGTTGTTGTTATTTAGGGTTGTTGTTCTTGTTGTTCTTGTTGTTGTTGTTATTGTTGTTGTTGTTTGTTGTTTAGGGTTGTTGTTGTTGTTGTTGTTTAGGGTTGTTGTTGTTGTTGTTGTTGTTATTTAGGGAGGTTGTTGTTGTTGTTGTTGTTATTGTTGCAACTTGTTTAGGGTTCAGGGTTTAGGGAAAGGTTTTATTATTGTTGTTGTTGTTATTTAGTGTTGTTGTTATTGTTTAGGGTTGTTGTTGTTGTTGATGTTGTTTAGGGTTGTTGTGGTTGTTGTTGTTTAGGGTTGTTGTTGTTGTTGTTGTTATTTAGGGTTGTTGTTGTTGTTGTTGTTATTTAGGGTTGTTGTTCTTGTTGTTCTTGTTGTTGTTGTTATTGTTGTTGTTGTTGTTGTTTAGGGTTGTTGTTGTTGTTGTTGTTATTTAGGGAGGTTGTTGTTGTTGTTGTTGTTACTGTTGCAACTTGTTTAGGGTTCAGGGTTTAGGGAAAGGTTTTATTATTGTTGTTGTTGTTGTTATTTAGTGTTTTTGTTATTGTTTAAGGTTGTTGTTGTTGTTGTTTAGGGTTGTTGTGATTATTGTTGTTTAGGGTTGTTGATGTTGTTGTTGTTATTTAGGGTTGTTGTTGTTGTTGTTGTTATTTAGGGTTGTTGTTCTTGTTGTTGTTGTTGTTGTTGTTCTTCTTCTTGTTGTTTTATTTAGGGTTATTGTTGTTGTTGTTGTTGTTGTTATTTAGGGTTGTTGTTGTTGTTGTTGTCTTTGTTGTTTAGGGTTGTTGTTGTTGTTTAATTTAGGGTTATTGTTGTTGCTGTTGTTGTTGTTATTTAGGGTTAATGTTGTTGTTGTTGTTGTTTAGGGTTGTTGTTGTTGTTGTTGTTGTTGTTATTTAGGGTGGTTGTTGTTGTTGTTATTGTTGCAACATGTTTACGGTTCAGGGTTTAGGGAAAGGTTTTATTATTGTTGTTGTTGTTGTTATTTAGTGTTGTTGTTATTGTTTAGGGTTGTTGTTGTTGTTGTTGTTGTTGTTGTTTAAGGTTGTTGTGGTTGTTGTTGTTTAGGGTTGTTGTGGTTGTTGTTGTTATTTAGGGTTGTTGTTGTTGTTGTTGTTATTTAGTGTTGTTGTTCTTGTTGTTCTTGTTGTTGTTGTTGTTGTTGTTGTTTAGGGGTTGTTGTACTTGTTGTTTTATTTAGGGTTATTGTTGTTGTTGTTGTTGTTGTTGTTATTTAGGGTTGTTGTTGTTGTTGTTGTTGTTTTTGTTGTTTAGGGTTGTTGTTGTTGTTGTTTTATTTAAGGTTATTGTTGTTGCTGTTGTTGTTGTTGTTTAGGGTTGTTGTGGTTGTTGTTGTTTAGGGTTATTGTTGTTGTTGTTGTTATTTAGGGTTGTTGTTGTTGTTGTTGTTATTTAGGGTTGTTGTTCTTGTTGTTGTTGTTGTTGTTGTTGTTGTTGTTTAGGGGTTGTTGTTCTTGTTGTTTTATTTAGGGTTATTGTTGTTGTTGTTGTTGTTGTTGTTGTTGTTGTTGTTGTTGTTTTATTTAGGGTTATTGTTGTTGCTGTTGTTGTTTTTATTTAGGGTTGTTGTTGTTGTTGTTGTTGTTGTTTAGGGTTGTTGTTGTTGTTGTTGTTGTTGTTATTTAGGGTGGTTGTTGATGTTGTTGTTGTTATTGTTGCAACTTGTTTAGGGTTCAGGGTTTAGGGAAAGGTTTTATTATTGTTGTTGTTGTTGTTATTTAGTGTTGTTGTTGTTGTTTAGGGTTGTTGTTGTTGTTGTTGTTATTTAGGGTTGTTGTGGTTGTTGTTGTTTGGGGTTCTTGTAGTTGTTGTTGTTATTTAGGGTTGTTGTTGTTGTTGTTGTTATTTAGGGTTGTTGTTGTTGTTGTTGTTGTTGTTGTTGTTCTTTAGGGGTTGTTGTTCTTGTTGTTTTATTTAGGGTTATTGTTGTTGTTGTTGTTATTGTTATTTAGGGTTGTTGTTGTTGTTGTTGTTGTTGTCTTTGTTGTTTAGGGTTGTTGTTGTTGTTGTTTAATTTAGGGTTATTGTTGTTGCTGTTGTTGTTGTTATTTAGGGTTGTTGTTGTTGTTGTTGTTGTTTAGGGTTGTTGTTGTTGTTATTTAGGGTTGTTGTTGTTGTTGTTGTTGTTGTTATTGTTGCAACTTGTTTAGGGTTCAGGGTTTAGGGAAAGGTTTTATTATTGTTGTTGTTGTTGTTATTTAGTGTTGTTGTTATTGTTTAGGGTTGTTGTTGTTGTTGTTGTTGTTTAGGGTTGTTGTGGTTGTTGTTGTTTAGGGATGTTGTTGTTGTTGTTGTTGTTATTTAGGGTTGTTGTTCTTGTTGTTCTTGTTGTTGTTGTTATTGTTGTTGTTGTTTGTTGTTTAGGGTTGTTGTTGTTGTTGTTGTTTAGGGTTGTTGTTGTTGTTGTTGTTGTTGTTATTTAGGGAGGTTGTTGTTGTTGTTGTTGTTATTGTTGCAACTTGTTTAGGGTTCAGGGTTTAGGGAAAGGTTTTATTATTGTTGTTGTTGTTATTTAGTGTTGTTGTTATTGTTTAGGGTTGTTGTTGTTGTTGATGTTGTTTAGGGTTGTTGTGGTTGTTGTTGTTTAGGGTTGTTGTTGTTGTTGTTGTTATTTAGGGTTGTTGTTGTTGTTGTTGTTATTTAGGGTTGTTGTTCTTGTTGTTCTTGTTGTTGTTGTTATTGTTGTTGTTGTTGTTGTTTAGGGTTGTTGTTGTTGTTGTTGTTATTTAGGGAGGTTGTTGTTGTTGTTGTTGTTACTGTTGCAACTTGTTTAGGGTTCAGGGTTTAGGGAAAGGTTTTATTATTGTTGTTGTTGTTGTTATTTAGTGTTTTTGTTATTGTTTAAGGTTGTTGTTGTTGTTGTTTAGGGTTGTTGTGATTATTGTTGTTTAGGGTTGTTGATGTTGTTGTTGTTATTTAGGGTTGTTGTTGTTGTTGTTGTTATTTAGGGTTGTTGTTCTTGTTGTTGTTGTTGTTGTTGTTCTTGTTCTTGTTGTTGTGGTTATTGTTGTTGTTGTTGTTGTTGTTATTTAGGGTTGTTGTTGTTGTTGTTGTCTTTGTTGTTTAGGGTTGTTGTTGTTGTTTAATTTAGGGTTATTGTTGTTGCTGTTGTTGTTGTTATTTAGGGTTAATGTTGTTGTTGTTGTTGTTTAGGGTTGTTGTTGTTGTTGTTGTTGTTGTTATTTAGGGTGGTTGTTGTTGTTGTTGTTGTTGTTGTTATTGTTGCAACATGTTTACGGTTCAGGGTTTAGGGAAAGGTTTTATTATTGTTGTTGTTGTTGTTATTTAGTGTTGTTGTTATTGTTTAGGGTTGTTGTTGTTGTTGTTGTTGTTGTTGTTTAAGGTTGTTGTGGTTGTTGTTGTTTAGGGTTGTTGTGGTTGTTGTTGTTATTTAGGGTTGTTGTTGTTGTTGTTGTTATTTAGTGTTGTTGTTCTTGTTGTTCTTGTTGTTGTTGTTGTTGTTGTTGTTTAGGGGTTGTTGTACTTGTTGTTTTATTTAGGGTTATTGTTGTTGTTGTTGTTGTTGTTGTTATTTAGGGTTGTTGTTGTTGTTGTTGTTGTTTTTGTTGTTTAGGGTTGTTGTTGTTGTTGTTTTATTTAAGGTTATTGTTGTTGCTGTTGTTGTTGTTATTTAGGGTTGTTGTTGTTGTTGTTGTTGTTGTTTAGGGTTGTTATTGTTGTTGTTGTTGTTCTTATTTAGGGTGGTTGTTGTTTTTGTTGTTGTTATTGTTGCAACTTGTTAGGGTTCAGGGTTTAGGGAAAGGTTTTATTATTGTTGTTGTTGTTGTTATTTAGTGTTGTTGTTGTTGTTTAGGGTTGTTGTTGTCGTTGTTGTTATTTAGGGTTGTTGTAGTTGTTGTTGTTTGGGGTTGTTGTAGTTGTTGTTGTTATTTAGGGTTGTTGTTGTTGTTGTTATTTAGGGTTGTTGTTGTTGTTGTTGTTGTTGTTGTTGTTTAGGGTTGTTGTTGTTGTTGTTGTTGTCTTTGTTGTTTAGGGTTGTTGTTGTTGTTGTTTTATTTAGGGTTATTGTTGTTGCTGTTGTTGTTGTTATTGTTGTTTAGGGTGGTTGTTGTTGTTGTTGTTGTTATTGTTGCAACTTGTTTAGGGTTCAGGGTTTAGGGAAAGGTTTTATTATTGTTGTTGTTGTTGTAGTTATTTAGTGTTGTTGTTATTGTTTAGGGTTATTGTTGTTGTTGTTGTTGTTGTTGTTTAGGGTTGTTGTGGTTGTTGTTGTTTAGGGTTATTGTTATTGTTGTTATTATTTAGGGTTGTTGTTGTTGTTGTTGTTATTTAGGGTTAATGTTGTTGTTGTTGTTGTTTAGGGTTGTTGTTGTTGTTGTTGTTGTTGTTATTTAGGGTGGTTGTTGTTGTTGTTGTTGTTGTTGTTATTGTTGCAACATGTTTACGGTTCAGGGTTTAGGGAAAGGTTTTATTATTGTTGTTGTTGTTGTTATTTAGTGTTGTTGTTATTGTTTAGGGTTGTTGTTGTTGTTGTTGTTGTTGTTGTTTAAGGTTGTTGTGGTTGTTGTTGTTTAGGGTTGTTGTTGTTGTTGTTGTTATTTAGGGTTGTTGTTGTTGTTGTTGTTATTTAGTGTTGTTGTTCTTGTTGTTCTTGTTGTTGTTGTTGTTGTTGTTGTTTAGGGGTTGTTGTACTTGTTGTTTTATTTAGGGTTATTGTTGTTGTTGTTGTTGTTGTTGTTATTTAGGGTTGTTGTTGTTGTTGTTGTTGTTTTTGTTGTTTAGGGTTGTTGTTGTTGTTGTTTTATTTAAGGTTATTGTTGTTGCTGTTGTTGTTGTTATTTAGGGTTGTTGTTGTTGTTGTTGTTGTTGTTTAGGGTTGTTATTGTTGTTGTTGTTGTTCTTATTTAGGGTGGTTGTTGTTTTTGTTGTTGTTATTGTTGCAACTTGTTAGGGTTCAGGGTTTAGGGAAAGGTTTTATTATTGTTGTTGTTGTTGTTATTTAGTGTTGTTGTTGTTGTTTAGGGTTGTTGTTGTCGTTGTTGTTATTTAGGGTTGTTGTAGTTGTTGTTGTTATTTAGGGTTGTTGTTGTTGTTGTTATTTAGGGTTGTTGTTGTTGTTGTTGTTGTTGTTGTTGTTTAGGGTTGTTGTTGTTGTTGTTGTTGTCTTTGTTGTTTAGGGTTGTTGTTGTTGTTGTTTTATTTAGGGTTATTGTTGTTGCTGTTGTTGTTGTTATTGTTGTTTAGGGTGGTTGTTGTTGTTGTTGTTGTTATTGTTGCAACTTGTTTAGGGTTCAGGGTTTAGGGAAAGGTTTTATTATTGTTGTTGTTGTTGTAGTTATTTAGTGTTGTTGTTATTGTTTAGGGTTATTGTTGTTGTTGTTGTTGTTGTTGTTTAGGGTTGTTGTGGTTGTTGTTGTTTAGGGTTATTGTTATTGTTGTTATTATTTAGGGTTGTTGTTGTTGTTGTTGTTATTTAGGGTTGTTGTTCTTGTTGTTGTTGTTGTTGTTGTTGTTGTTGTTTAGGGGTTGTTGTTCTTGTTGTTTTATTTAGGGTTATTGTTGTTGTTGTTGTTGTTGTTGTTGTTGTTGTTTTATTTAGGGTTATTGTTGTTGCTGTTGTTGTTTTTATTTAGGGTTGTTGTTGTTGTTGTTGTTGTTGTTTAGGGTTGTTGTTGTTGTTGTTGTTGTTGTTATTTAGGGTGGTTGTTGATGTTGTTGATGTTGTTGTTGTTATTGTTGCAACTTGTTTAGGGTTCAGGGTTTAGGGAAAGGTTTTATTATTGTTGTTGTTGTTGTTATTTAGTGTTGTTGTTGTTGTTTAGGGTTGTTGTTGTTGTTGTTGTTATTTAGGGTTGTTGTGGTTGTTGTTGTTTGGGGTTGTTGTAGTTGTTGTTGTTATTTAGGGTTGTTGTTGTTGTTGTTGTTATTTAGGGTTGTTGTTGTTGTTGTTGTTGTTGTTGTTTCTTTAGGGGTTGTTGTTCTTGTTGTTTTATTTAGGGTTATTGTTGTTGTTGTTGTTATTGTTATTTAGGGTTGTTGTTGTTGTTGTTGTTGTTGTTGTCTTTGTTGTTTAGGGTTGTTGTTGTTGTTGTTTAATTTAGGGTTATTGTTGTTGCTGTTGTTGTTGTTATTTAGGGTTGTTGTTGTTGTTGTTGTTGTTTAGGGTTGTTGTTGTTGTTATTTAGGGTTGTTGTTGTTGTTGTTGTTGTTATTGTTGCAACTTGTTTAGGGTTCAGGGTTTAGGGAAAGGTTTTATTATTGTTGTTGTTGTTGTTATTTAGTGTTGTTGTTATTGTTTAGGGTTGTTGTTGTTGTTGATGTTGTTTAGGGTTGTTGTGGTTGTTGTTGTTTAGGGTTGTTGTTGTTGTTGTTGTTGTTATTTAGGGTTGTTGTTCTTGTTGTTCTTGTTGTTGTTGTTATTGTTGTTGTTGTTTGTTGTTTAGGGTTGTTGTTGTTGTTGTTGTTTAGGGTTGTTGTTGTTGTTGTTTTTGTTATTTAGGGAGGTTGTTTTTGTTGTTGTTGTTATTGTTGCAACTTGTTTAGGGTTCAGGGTTTAGGGAAATGTTTTATTATTGTTGTTGTTGTTATTTAGTGTTGTTGTTATTGTTTAGGGTTGTTGTTGTTGTTGATGTTTTAGGGTTGTTGTGGTTGTTGTTGTTTAGGGTTGTTGTTGTTGTTGTTGTTATTTAGGGTTGTTGTTGTTGTTGTTGTTATTTAGGGTTGTTGTTCTTGTTGTTCTTGTTGTTGTTGTTATTGTTGTTTTTGTTGTTGTTTAGGGTTGTTGTTGTTGTTGTTGTTGTTATTTAGGGAGGTTGTTGTTGTTGTTGTTGTTATTGTTGCAACTTGTTTAGGGTTCAGGGTTTAGGGAAAGGTTTTATTATTGTTGTTGTTGTTGTTATTTAGTGTTTTTGTTATTGTTTAAGGTTGTTGTTGTTGTTGTTGTTGTTGTTGTTTAGGGTTGTTGTGATTATTGTTGTTTAGGGTTGTTGATGTTGTTGTTGTTATTTAGGGTTGTTGTTGTTGTTGTTATTTAGGATTGTTGTTCTTGTTGTTGTTGTTGTTGTTCTTCTTCTTCTTGTTGTTTTATTTAGGGTTATTGTTGTTGTTGTTGTTGTTGTTATTTAGGGTTGTTGTTGTTGTTGTTGTTGTCTTTGTTGTTTAGGGTTGTTGTTGTTGTTTAATTTAGGGTTATTGTTGTTGCTGTTGTTGTTGTTATTTAGGGTTAATGTTGTTGTTGTTTTTGTTTAGGGTTGTTGTTGTTGTTGTTGTTATTTAGGGTGGTTGTTGTTGTTGTTGTTATTGTTGCAACTTGTTTACGGTTCAGGGTTTAGGGAAAGGTTTTATTATTTTTGTTGTTGTTGTTATTTAGTGTTGTTGTTATTGTTTAGGGTTGTTGTTGTTGTTGTTGTTGTTATTGTTGTTTAAGGTTGTTGTGGTTGTTGTTGTTTAGGGTTGTTGTGGTTGTTGTTGTTATTTAGGGTTGTTGTTGGTGTTGTTGTTATTTAGGGTTGTTGTTCTTGTTGTTCTTGTTGTTGTTGTTGTTGTTGTTTAGGGGTTGTTGTACTTGTTGTTTTATTTAGGGTTATTGTTGTTGTTGTTGTTGTTGTTGTTGTTGTTATTTAGGGTTGTTGTTGTTGTTGTTGTTGTTTTTTTTGTTTAGGGTTGTTGTTGTTGTTGTTTTATTTAAGGTTATTGTTGTTGCTGTTGTTGTTGTTATTTAGGGTTGTTGTTGTTGTTGTTGTTGTTGTTGTTGTTTAGGGTTGTTGTTGTTGTTGTTGTTGTTCTTATTTAGGGTGGTTGTTGTTTTTGTTGTTGTTATTGTTGCAACTTGTTTAGGGTTCAGGGTTTAGGGAAAGGTTTTATTATTGTTGTTGTTGTTGTTATTTAGTGTTGTTGTTGTTGTTTAGGGTTGTTGTTGTTGTTGTTATTTAGGGTTGTTGTGGTTGTTGTTGTTTGGGGTTGTTGTAGTTGTTGTTGTTATTTAGGGTTGTTGTTGTTGTTGTTGTTATTTAGGGTTGTTGTTGTTGTTGTTGTTGTTTAGGGGTTGTTGTTCTCGTTGTTTTATTTAGGGTTATTGTTGTTGTTGTTATTTAGGGTTGTTGTTGTTGTTGTTTTATTTAGGGTTATTGTTGTTGCTGTTGTTGTTGTTATTTAGGGTTGTTGTTGTTGTTGTTGTTTAGGGTTGTTGTTGTTGTTGTTGTTGTTATTTAGGGTGGTTGTTGTTGTTGTTGTTATTGTTGCAACTTGTTTACGGTTCAGGGTTTAGGGAAAGGTTTTATTATTTTTGTTGTTGTTGTTATTTAGTGTTGTTGTTATTGTTTAGGGTTGTTGTTGTTGTTGTTGTTGTTATTGTTGTTTAAGGTTGTTGTGGTTGTTGTTGTTTAGGGTTGTTGTGGTTGTTGTTGTTATTTAGGGTTGTTGTTGGTGTTGTTGTTATTTAGGGTTGTTGTTCTTGTTGTTCTTGTTGTTGTTGTTGTTGTTGTTTAGGGGTTGTTGTACTTGTTGTTTTATTTAGGGTTATTGTTGTTGTTGTTGTTGTTGTTGTTGTTATTTAGGGTTGTTGTTGTTGTTGTTGTTGTTTTTTTTGTTTAGGGTTGTTGTTGTTGTTGTTTTATTTAAGGTTATTGTTGTTGCTGTTGTTGTTGTTATTTAGGGTTGTTGTTGTTGTTGTTGTTGTTGTTTAGGGTTGTTGTTGTTGTTGTTGTTGTTCTTATTTAGGGTGGTTGTTGTTTTTGTTGTTGTTATTGTTGCAACTTGTTTAGGGTTCAGGGTTTAGGGAAAGGTTTTATTATTGTTGTTGTTGTTGTTATTTAGTGTTGTTGTTGTTGTTTAGGGTTGTTGTTGTTGTTGTTATTTAGGGTTGTTGTGGTTGTTGTTGTTTGGGGTTGTTGTAGTTGTTGTTGTTATTTAGGGTTGTTGTTGTTGTTGTTGTTATTTAGGGTTGTTGTTGTTGTTGTTGTTGTTGTTGTTGTTTAGGGGTTGTTGTTCTTGTTGTTTTATTTAGGGTTATTGTTGTTGTTGTTATTTAGGGTTGTTGTTGTTGTTGTTGTTGTCTTTGTTGTTTAGGGTTGTTGTTGTTGTTGTTTTATTTAGGGTTATTGTTGTTGCTGTTGTTGTTGTTATTTAGGGTTGTTGTTGTTGTTGTTGTTTAGGGTTGTTGTTGTTGTTGTTGTTGTTGTTTAGGGTGGTTGTTGTTGTTGTTGTTGTTATTGTTGCAACTTGTTTAGGGTTCAGGGTTTAGGGAAAGGTTTTATTATTATTGTTGTTGTTGTTGTTATTTAGTGTTGTTGTTATTGTTTAGGATTATTGTTGTTGTTGTTGTTGTTGTTATTTTATTTAGGGTTATTGTTGTTGCTGTTGTTGTTGTTATTTAGGGTTGTTGTTGTTGTTGTTGTTTAGGGTTGTTGTTGTTGTTGTTGTTGTTGTTGTTTAGGGTTGTTGTTGTTGTTGTTGTTGTTATTGTTGCAACTTGTTTAGGGTTCAGGGTTTAGGGAAAGGTTTTATTATTGTTGTTGTTCTTATTTAGTGTTGTTGTTATTGTTTAGGGTTGTTGTTGTTGTTGATGTTGTTTAGGGTTGTTGTGGTTGTTGTTGTTTAGGGTTGTTGTTGTTGTTGTTGTTATTTAGGGTTGTTGTTGTTGTTGTTGTTATTTAGGGTTGTTGTTCTTGTTGTTCTTGTTGTTGTTGTTATTGTTGTTTTTGTTGTTGTTTAGGGTTGTTGTTGTTGTTGTTGTTATTTAGGGAGGTTGTTGTTGTTGTTGTTGTTATTGTTGCAACTTGTTTAGGGTTCAGGGTTTAGGGAAAGGTTTTATTATTGTTGTTGTTGTTGTTATTTAGTGTTTTTTGTTATTGTTTAAGGTTGTTGTTGTTGTTGTTGTTGTTGTTGTTTAGGGTTGTTGTGATTATTGTTGTTTAGGGTTGTTGATGTTGTTGTTGTTATTTAGGGTTGTTGTTGTTGTTGTTATTTAGGGTTGTTGTTCTTGTTGTTGTTGTTGTTGTTGTTCTTCTTCTTGTTGTTTTATTTAGGGTTATTGTTGTTGTTGTTGTTATTTAGGGTTGTTGTTGTTGTTGTTGTTGTCTTTGTTGTTTAGGGTTGTTGTTGTTGTTTAATTTAGGGTTATTGTTGTTGCTGTTGTTGTTGTTATTTAGGGTTAATGTTGTTGTTGTTGTTGTTTAGGGTTGTTGTTGTTGTTGTTGTTTATATTTAGGGTGGTTGTTGTTGTTGTTGTTGTTGTTGTTATTGTTGCAACTTGTTTACGGTTCAGGGTTTAGGGAAAGGTTTTATTATTGTTGTTGTTGTTGTTATTTAGTGTTGTTGTTATTGTTTAGGGTTGTTGTTGTTGTTGTTGTTGTTGTTGTTTAGGGTTGTTGTGGTTGTTGTTGTTATTTAGGGTTGTTGTTGTTGTTGTTGTTATTTAGGGTTGTTGTTCTTGTTGTTGTTGTTGTTGTTGTTGTTGTTGTTTAGGGGTTGTTGTACTTGTTGTTATATTTAGGGTTATTGTTGTTGTTGTTGTTGTTGTTGTTGTTGTTATTTAGGGTTGTTGTTGTTGTTGTTGTTGTTGTTTTTGTTGTTTAGGGTTGCTGTTGTTGTTGTTTTATTTAAGGTTATTGGTGTTGCTGTTGTTGTTGTTATTTAGGGTTGTTGTTGTTGTTGTTGTTGTTGTTTAGGGTTGTTGTTGTTGTTGTTGTTGTTCTTATTTAGGGTGGTTGTTGTTATTGTTGCAACTTGTTCTGGGTTCAGGGTTTAGGGAAAGGTTTTATTATTGTTGTTGTTGTTGTTATTTAGTGTTGTTGTTGTTGTTTAGGGTTGTTGTTGTTGTTGTTGTTATTTAGGGTTGTTGTGGTTGTTGTTGTTTGGGGTTGTTGTAGTTGTTGTTGTTATTTAGGGTTGTTGTTGTTGTTGTTGTTATTTAGGGTTGTTGTTGTTGTTGTTGTTGTTGTTGTTGTTTAGGGGTTGTATTCTTGTTGTTTTATTTAGGGTTATTGTTGTTGTTGTTATTTAGGGTTGTTGTTGTTGTTGTTGTTGTCTTTGTTGTTTAGGGTTGTTGTTGTTGTTGTTTTATTTAGGGTTATTGTTGTTGCTGTTGTTGTTGTTATTTAGGGTTGTTGTTGTTGTTGTTGTTGTTTAGGGTTGTTGTTGTTGTTGTTGTTGTTGTTTAGGGTGGTTGTTGTTGTTGTTGTTGTTATTGTTGCAACTTGTTTAGGGTTCAGGGTTTAGGGAAAGGTTTTATTATTGTTGTTGTTGTTGTTGTTATTTAGTGTTGTTGTTATTGTTTAGGGTTGTTGTTGTTGTTGTTGTTTAGGGTTGTTGTGGTTGTTGTTGTTTAGGGTTATTGTTGTTGTTGTTGTTATTTAGGGTTGTTGTTGTTGTTGTTGTTATTTAGGGTTGTTGTTCTTGTTGTTGTTGTTGTTGTTGTTGTTGTTGTTGTTTAGGGGTTGTTGTTCTTGTTGTTTTATTTAGGGTTATTGTTGTTGTTGTTGTTGTTATTGTTGTTGCTGTTGTTGTTTTTATTTAGGGTTGTTGTTGTTGTTGTTGTTGTTGTTTAGGGTTGTTGTTGTTGTTGTTGTTGTTGTTCTTATTTAGGGTGGTTGTGGATGTTGTTGTTGTTATTGTTGAAACTTGTTTAGGGTTCAGGGTTTAGGGAAAGGTTTTATTATTGTTGTTGTTGTTGTTATTTAGTGTTGTTGTTGTTGTTTAGGGTTGTTGTTGTTGTTGTTGTTATTTAGGGTTGTTGTGGTTGTTGTTGTTTGGGGTTGTTGTAGTTGTTGTTGTTATTTAGGGTTGTTGTTGTTGTTGTTGTTATTTAGGGTTGTTGTTGTTGTTGTTGTTGTTTAGGGGTTGTTGTTCTTGTTGTTTTATTTAGGGTTATTGTTGTTGTTGTTGTTGTTGTTATTTAGGGTTGTTGTTGTTGTTGTTGTTGTCTTTGTTGTTTAGGGTTGTTGTTGTTGTTGTTTAATTTAGGGTTATTGTTGTTGCTGTTGTTGTTGTTATTTAGGGTTGTTGTTGTTGTTTAGGGTTGTTGTTGTTGTTATTTAGGGTTGTTGTTGTTGTTGTTGTTGTTATTGTTGCAACTTGTTTAGGGTTCAGGGTTTTGGGAAAGGTTTTATTATTGTTGTTGTTGTTGTTATTTAGTGTTGTTGTTATTGTTTAGGGTTGTTGTTGTTGTTGTTGTTGTTTAGGGTTGTTGTGGTTGTTGTTGTTTAGGGTTGTTGTTCTTGTTGTTGTTATTTAGGGTTGTTGTTGTTGTTGTTGTTATTTAGGGTTGTTGTTCTTGTTGTTCTTGTTGTTGTTGTTATTGTTGTTGTTGTTGTTGTTTAGGGTTGTTGTTGTTGTTGTTGTTGATGTTGTTATTTAGGGTGGTTGTTGTTGTTGTTGTTGTTATTGTTGCAACTTGTTTAGGGTTCAGGGTTTAGGGAAAGGTTTTATTATTGTTGTTGTTGTTGTTATTTAGTGTTGTTGTTGTTGTTTAGGGTTGTTGTTATTGTTGTTGTTATTTAGGGTTGTTGTGGTTGTTGTTGTTTGGGGTTGTTTTAGTTGTTGTTGTTATTTAGGGTTGTTGTTGTTGTTGTTGTTATTTAGGGTTGTTGTTGTTGTTGTTGTTGTTGTTGTTGTTGTTGTTTAGGGGTTGTTGTTCTTGTTGTTTTATTTAGGTTATTGTTGTTGTTGTTGTTGTTGTTATTTAGGGTTGTTGTTGTTGTTGTTGTTGTCTTTGTTGTTTAGGGTTGTTGTTGTTGTTGTTTAATTTAGGGTTATTGTTGTTGCTATTGTTGTTGTTATTTAGGGTTGTTGTTGTTGTTGTTGTTTAGGGTTGTTGTTTTTGTTATTTAGGGTTGTTGTTGTTGTTGTTGTTGTTATTGTTGCAACTTGTTTAGGGTTCAGGGTTTAGGGAAAGGTTTTATTATTGTTGTTGTTGTTGTTATTTAGTGTTGTTGTTATTGTTTAGGGTTGTTGTTGTTGTTGTTGTTGTTATTGTTGCAACTTGTTTAGGGTTCAGGGTTTAGGGAAAGGTTTTATTATTGTTGTTGTTGTTGTTATTTAGTGTTGTTGTTATTGTTTAGGGTTGTTGTTGTTGTTTAGGGTTGTTGTGGTTGTTGTTGTTTAGGGTTGTTGTTGTTGTTGTTGTTATTTAGGGTTGTTGTTCTTCTAGTTGAGAGTGGTGAAATCGTCATAAGCAGAGTAGCAACGGATGAGAACCTTGCGGATCCGTTCACGAAACCATTATCGCAAGCAGCTCATGATTCTCACACTAATGCTATAGGTGTAAGATTTGCTAGCGACTTGGTTTGAGTTTGTATATTTAGTTTGTTTGATATGTAAACTTTATTTTATATTATGGGAACAATATAGACAGTATTGTAACTTATGCTTGTTTCGATATATAATAGAGATTATATATGCATATGATACGGTTACATTCATAAGACTCTACTGTGTTCCATCTTAGCATGTTTAATCACTTCCGGAAATATTTTATATTTCAAACTTTCCACGGTCGGTCAATCTTGTGGAAGGAAGATTGAAACAAGACCGAGATAAGCATGTGACCTTGAATTCAAGATGGTCGAATTAAGGAGCAATGCCTATCTATACTTGAAAAGAGTTTCAAGTGATTGGAAGACCCGTACCCAAGTATACTCCATGGATTATAGTCACGAGTAACTTGGGATGATAATATCTTACGTCCTTAGACCTGAGATGTATGAACCGCTATATCATATTTCTTTCTTACTTTAGTCTTTTTCAAAAGCAGTTCGTAACTGGCTGTGATAAAGGAAACGGCTAAGTAAGTTAAGGAGTATGGTTTAGGGTTATGCAGTCAAAAGGGATTTGTTCCTCTGATAAGAGAGATATCATTGGGCCCCTCGATGATTGGGAGCTGACACCAAAATTTTGCATGGCCATGCGCAAGGAATATTGATTTAGAATCAGATATGTCCTTAACTTTTGGTCACCACCAATCAAGATCGAGAAACACAATCGTGGACGATCTGGAGATTGACACTCAATCCATGTCTCGTGTTCACATTGATGTCGTGAACAAAAGGATGTTTAAGATCACTTATCTATAGGACCTTTCTTTATGAACAGGTTTCATTCGGATAACGAAACCCATACTGACTTGGGGGCAATGATGCTTTTGCTAGAGGCCGCTCGTTGTCTGTGGTTTATTAGAAATGGTACATCGTGTGCAAGTGGGAGTTTGTTAGAATATGCCCACCGATGCACGTACACCATTTGGAATCACTACCGATGATGTATGGGCCTATTGGGTCATACACCGGGGTCAAATCTGACAGCAACTTAAGTAAAGGGATCAAAAATAACAAAAGAGAAAAGTTGACTTCGCAGGCCGCGTTAGCGCCGCTAACTATTAGGTATTAGCGCCGCTAAGTCCTAGAGGTTAGCGCCGCTACGGCTGCATGGGCTTTGTGTCATGTCAGCTGACAAGCCGCGTTAGCGCCGCTAACTTTTATAAGTTAGCGCCGCTAAGTCTTGGATAGCGCCGCTAAGTCCAAACGGCACCTTTTTGTCAAATCACCTCTCAACTAGACCAATGCATGTATGTTACTTTCTGCGACTTGGGCCGGCTTGGGGATAACCTAGAGTCGTTTTGAAGTCTTTATAAGGCTATACTCCAGGCTCATTGGGGTTGCTTGGCTCTACATGCACTTGTAATTCTCTAAAAGGGTTCTTTGATTTAGAGAGAGTTCTAGAGAGAGTTTGATCCAGAATTTGATCCAAGCTTCGTGAGTTGCTGTTCCATAAGTGATTTTCGAGTTAGAAGAATCACCAAGGCTTGCTAGCTCAAGGGATTTGGCGTGTTGCCGGGGTATCCACTCAATAGCCTATTCGTTCAAGCCACAAGGAACAAGTTCATCATCTTCATCAATTCTCTGGAGCTAAGGAGCTGGTATAACCTCCTTTACTCTCTGTCTTTGTTGCATTTCGTTTCATAGAGAATGATCCTTGTTTGGGGTTTTTACGTTTTATGCTTTACATGCTTGTACCTTGGGCCTTTTATGTTGTACCTTGCTTCCGCTGCGTGCCCTGAGAACCCCAACAGTTTAGGGTTGTTGTTGTTGTTGTTTTATTTAAGGTTATTGTTGTTGTTGTTGTTGTTGTTATTTAGGGTTGTTGTTGTTGTTGTTTAGGATTGTTGTTGTTGTTGTTGTTGTTCTTATTTAGGGTGGTTGTTGTTTTTGTTGTTGTTATTGTTGCAACTTGTTTAGGGTTCAGGGTTTAGGGAAAGGTTTTATTATTGTTGTTGTTGTTGTTAGTTAGTGTTGTTGTTATTGTTTAGTGTTGTTTAGGGTTAGCGGCGCTAACTTTGAGTTAGCGGCGCTAACTAGTTTTAGATAGCGGCGTTATCGTCGCTGGTCAGTTTTTGTTCAAATTTAAAAACAGTTTTTGGTCTCGGGTTTTTAGCCATGTTTTGAGCTTCTGGAAATTTTAATCTTGTTATTTTGATGTTTAAATTCCAGTAGCATGTATGTATGTTTGGTTGTATGTGAAGATGTTAGTTGGTAACCTTGCCTAGACCCTTTGGTTGTTTTGTGTGTTTGGATGCAAATTTGGTTGTATTATTATTCTTATGATAAATTTGTAATAATAATGTGGCTTGCATGCCATTTCATTCATCCATGTAATTGTAATAGATAAATAGGTATTTTATGGCTTGTATGCCATTTCATTCTATTGTATGTATTTTATGATGGATGATGAACACACAAGATGGGTCAAAGGAGATGGAGCTAGGAGCCCATGAAGCCCACGATGGAGTCCATTGGAGATGGCGGGATTAGTGGGAGCTCGCATCGAAGATTTTGTCCCTAGAATTGACCAAGTTCTTCCCGTTCGGCTCATGGGAAGAACGCATAGGCTTTTATGGCAAGGGTTACCAATTTTAATATTTTATGCGTGTGATGTGATTTTGTATGCATGGATTGTGTAGGATTCGCATGCTAGATAATTTTTTCAAAAATTAACAAAATCAAAAGAGATTTGATAAAAATGGTTTACCACTCTCTCGCGCGCTCACATACAAGATTAACCCACCTAGTGAAAATAGGCTTTTGTCACTTGCATGTTAATCTAAAACCAAACCGGAAACAAAAGCCCGTCTTTCCACGAAACGTAAATAATGCACCATCCGTAAGATGATACCACCCGAATCTAGTCTTATGGGTTTTGGTTGTCGAGCTTAGCACGAGCCAACTCCCATAAAACTGTGTGGAAGGTGAGTGTGGAAATTCACAATTTTGGTTGTCGAGCTTAGCACGAGCCAACTTTGGTGAATTTGTCACCGTATGTCTTGACGGACTATTTGCAATTTTGGATTTGAAATCTCGGTTAGTTGTCGAGCTTAGCACGAGCTAACCAAAATTTCAAGATTCAAAATTGGTGCAAGAAGGGATCAAACATGCCAAACGACCATTGGATGTCGTAGGATCCCGCAAGGCGCTAAGGATTGCAATAGAGATTGCAATTGGCAAAATGGTTGCCGACCTAAATAATTTTATCGTGTGATCCGCGGTAACCCCGTCACATGGTGGGATGAAATACGGTTCTTAGCCTTGTTAAAGTTAATTCTTTATGGGTAAATTAATTTAACAAGATAATACATATCTATAACAAACTAATTTAAGTCTACTTTGCAATTTTAGATGGCATCAACAAGCGCAAACACCACCACCACCAACGTTTCTCTTAGAGTTTTCCTTGAAAAGGAGAAGCTCGATGGGAGCAACTTCATGGATTGGTATAGGCAACTCAAACTTGTCCTACACTATGAAGGGAAGATGCACACCATAGAGGAACCCTTACCCGAGGCACCTCCAAGCGGTGCAACTAGGGCAATCCGAGAGGCATATGAAAAACGCCTCAAGGAGACTGAGGAGATTACATGCCTCATGCTGAGCACCATGAGTACCGATTTGCAAAAGCAAATGGACCACTTAAGTGCTCACGACTTGATCGTGCAGCTGCGGGATATGTTCCAGCAGCAAGCGAGGCAAGAGAGGTATGAATGCTTCAAGTCGGCCCTCGCTTGCAAACTTCAAGATGGAGGGAACGTGAGTGCTCATGTTTTGCGTATGAAAGCAAACATTGAGCGGATGGAGAAGCTAGGATTTACCATCGGGAGGGAGATGGCGGTCGATTTGATCCTCCAATCCCTGCCCAGTGCATATGACCAATTCACTATGAGTAATCATATGCATAGCATGGATAAATCCTTGATGGAGTTGCATGGTATGCTCAAGACTGCCGAAGCGAGCATGACCAAGAGCAAGCCATCCTCCTCCTCCACTCCCGTTCTTGCCATCCGGGAAGGCCGCATAACCAAAAGGAAGGCCGCCCCTTCCAAGAAAAGGAAGAGTAAGGGAAAGGTTGGTGCAACCAAGCCTGCCCTGGCCTCCGAGGGTAAGGGTAAGGGGAACACTCCCCAAGCCAAGACTCCGGAGGATGCGGAGTGCTTCTTTTGTGGGGCAAGGGCCACTACCGCCGAAGCTGCCCCAAGTACTTGGAGGGACTCAATAAGCTCAAGGCAATGAGCATATCGGGCCCGGAAACTTCAGGTACGTTTATGATAGAACTTCACCATACTTCTACTTCTAGAGGCTGGGTTTTAGATACTGGCTGTGGCACTCACATATGTAATATGGTGCAGGTGCTAAGGGCAAGTAGGAGCTTGGAGAGTGGAGAGCTAGATCTTGTCATGGGGAACCCGGAGGTTGTCCCGGTGGAAGCTCAAGGAAGTTTAGAGCTTTCATTCAAGACTGCCTATTCTATTACTTTATTTGATGTGTGCTATTCGCCCTGCGTGGCAAGAAACATTATTTCACTTCATAAATTGTATGACGATGGTTACAATTTTCGTTTTGATTATGGTACTATTATATGCTTTAAAGATAACATTGTTTATTTTAAAGCTTTACCATGTCATGGCATTTATGAAACAACTGCATACATTAATTCAACAAAGTCTATCATGAACATTGATTCTAGTTCCAAAGATGGTTTGGACAAGTATTCCTTATGGCATGGTCGTCTTGGCCACATAAACAAGACTCGCATCACCAAGCTTCAAGCGAATGGAATCTTGGAGTCATTTGACCAAGGGTCAAATGATGTATGTGATTCTTGTTTACTAGGCAAGATGACAAAGGCACCCTTCACGGGGACAAATGAGAGAGGTAAAGACCTCTTGGACATCATCCATACGGATGTATGTGGGCCTTTCAAACACGTTACAAGGAATAACACAAGATACTTCGTAACCTTTATAGATGACTATAGTAGGTATGGATATGTCTATCTTGTCAAGCACAAGAATGAAACCTTTGAGGTGTTCAAGACATTCCAAAACGAAGTAGAGAATCAATTGGGCAAAACAATAAAGATACTCCGGTCTGATAGAGGTGGAGAGTATCTAAGTACCGAGTTTATCGATCATCTTAAGAATTGTGGAATTATTTCGCAATTAACACCTCCAAGGACTCCACAATTGAATGGAGTCGCTGAGAGGAGGAACCGGACTTTACTAGATATGGTAAGGTCCATGATGAGTCGAATTGAGGTACCTATTAGTTTCTGGGGATATGGCCTAGAAACGGCGGTAAGGATCCTTAACCTTGCACCAACCAAGAAAGTATCGAAAACACCTTATGAAATGTGGCATAATAAGAAGCCGACACTTTCATATCTACGAGTTTGGGGTTGTCAAGCTTACTTGAGACGTGAGACTGAGGACAAACTTGAACCTCGATCGGAAAGATGTTACTTTATCGGATATCCTTCTGCCGGTGTTGGATATATTTTTTATAAACCTTCTGAGAACAAAGTTTTTGTTGCTCGAAGGGCATTCTTCTTAGAAAGAGAATTGCTATCCAAACAAAGAGGCAACAAGGAAATCGATCTTGAGGAAGGTCAAGGATCAACCGATAAAGAACTTTAGGTTGGCACTAGCTCTCAACCTAGGACGGTTGAAACTGAGCAAGAAAATGCTGCAATACCTGACACTACTTCATCTCTTACTCCAAGGCGTTCCAGTAGAACTCGTTTCGAGCCAGAGAGATATGGTTTCTACATATCTGAGGGCAGCGAGTTAGTAGTGGACTCTGATGAGCCCTCTAACTATAAGGAAGCCATGGCGGGCCCTGAGTCTTCACATTGGAAGGAAGCGATGGAAAGTGAGATGCAATCCATGTCGGATAACCAAGTTTGGGAACTGGTTGATCCTACACCCGGGGTTAGACCCGTAGGATGTAAATGGGTCTTCAAGAAGAAGACCGGCATGGACAGAACCTTGGATACTTTCAAAGCTCGACTTGTGGCAAAGGGTTTCACTCAAACACCCGGTGTTGATTATGATGAAACCTTCTCCCCAGTGGCTATGTTGAAATCAATCCGGATACTTCTGGCCATTGCCGCATTTTATGACTATGAAATATGGCAAATGGATGTTAAAACCGCCTTCCTTAACGGGAAGCTTTCCGAAGAGGTGTATATGACACAACCTGATGGTTTTGAACATCCAGAATATCCGGACAAGGTTTGTAAGCTAAAGAAGTCCATTTATGGACTTAAGCAAGCATCTCGCAGTTGGAATATGTGCTTTGATGAGAAAATCAAGGAATTTGGATTTTCGAAAAGCAAAGATGAACCATGTGTATATGTCAGGGCTAGTGGGAGCACTATTGTCTTCTTAGTCCCATATGTGGATGACATATTACTCATTGGAAACCATGTTCCGAGCCTTAAGAGTGTAAAAGCTTGGCTCGGGAATTGTTTCTCAATGAAGGACTTAGGCGATGCGAGCTATATTCTGGGAATCAAGATCTATAGAGATAGATCTAGAAAGCTACTAGGGCTTTCCCAAAGTGCATACATAGATAAGGTCGTGAGACGCTTTAAAATGGAGGAATCCAAGAAAGGAAACCTCCCTATGGCGCAAGGCTTGATGTTGAGCAAGACTCAATGTCCTACCTCCCAAGAGGAGATAGAAGTAATGAAGCGAGTACCATATGCTTCGGCTGTGGGATCGATCATGTACGCCATGTTATGCACTCGTCCTGATGTGTCATGTGCTTTGAGCATGACTAGTAGATATCAGGCTAATCCCGGGGAACCTCATTGGAAAGCTGTAAAGAACATTCTTAAGTACCTTAGACGTACAAAAGAAATGTTCTTGGTATATGGTGGGGAAGAAGAGCTAAGAGTAAAGGGTTACTCGGACGCTAGTTTCCAAACGGATAGGGATGACTGCCGATCTCAATCGGGGTTTGTATTCCTTTTAAATGGTGGTGCTGTGAGCTGGAGGAGCTCCAAGCAAGACACGGTGGCTGATTCGACTACTGAGTCGGAATACATTGCGGCAAGTGAAGCTGCAAAAGAGGCCGTGTGGATGAAGAAATTCATCCAAGATCTACAAGTGGTTCCAAGCATCACTGACCCTATTGAGATATTTTGTGACAATGAGGGTGCAGTGGCCTTGGCGAAGGAACCAAGAGCTCACAAGAGAACAAGACACATTTTGCGCAAATACCACTTCATACGAGAAGTAGTTGAGAATGGTGAAATCGTCATAAGCAGAGTAGCAACGGATGAGAACCTTGCGGATCCGTTCACGAAATCATTATCGCAATCAGCTCATGATTCTCACACTAATGCTATAGGTGTAAGATTTGCTAGCGACTTGGTTTGAGTTTGTATATTTAGTTTGTTTGATATGTAAACTTTATTTTATATTTTGGGAACGATATAGACAGTATTGTAACTTATGCTTGTTTCGATATATAATAGAGATTATATATGCGTATGATACGGTTACATTCATAAGACTCTACTGTGTTCCATCTTAGCATGTTTAATCACTTCCGGAAATATTTTATATTTCAAACTTTCCACGGTCGGTCAATCTTGTGGAAGGAAGATTGAAACAAGACCGAGATAAGCATGTGACCTTGAATTCAAGATGGTCGAATTAAGGAGCAATGCCTATCTATACTTGAAAAGAGTTTCAAGTGATTGGAAGACCCGTATCCAAGTATACTCCATGGATTATAGTCACGAGTAACTTGGGATGATAATATCTTACGTCCTTAGACCTGAGATGTATGAACCGCTATATCATATTTCTTTCTTACTTTAGTCTTTTTCAAAAGCAGTTCGTAACTGGCTGTGATAAAGGAAACGGCTAAGTAAGTTAAGGAGTATGGTTTAGGGTTATGCAGTCAAAAGGGATTTGTTCCTCTGATAAGAGAGATATCATTGGGCCCCTCGATGATTGGGAGGTGACACCAAAATTTTGCATGGCCATGCGCAAGGAATATTGATTTAGAATCAGATATGTCCTTAACTTTTGGTCACCACCAATCAAGATCGAGAAACACAATCGTGGACGATCTGGAGATTGACACTCAATCCATGTCTCGTGTTCACATTGATGTCGTGAACAAAAGGATGTTTAAGATCACTTATCTATAGGACCTTTCTTTATGAACAGGTTTCATTCGGATAACGAAACCCATACTGACTTGGGGGCAATGATGCTTTTGCTAGAGGCCGCTCGTTGTCTGTGGTTTATTAGAAATGGTACATCGTGTGCAAGTGGGAGTTTGTTAGAATATGCACACCGATGCACGTACACCATTTGGAATCACTACCGATGATGTATGGGCCTATTGGGTCATACACCGGGGTCAAATCTGACAGCAACTTAAGTAAAGGGATCAAAAATAACAAAAGAGAAAAGTTGACTTCGCAGGCCGCGTTAGCGCCGCTAACTATTAGGTATTAGCGCCGCTAAGTCCTAGAGGTTAGCGCCGCTACGGCTGCATGGGCTTTGTGTCATGTCAGCTGACAAGCCGCGTTAGCGCCGCTAACTTTTATAAGTTAGCGCCGCTAAGTCTTGGATAGCGCCGCTAAGTCCAAACGACACCTTTTTGTCAAATCACCTCTCAACTAGACCAATGCATGTATGTTACTTTCTGCGACTTGGGCCGGCTTAGGGATAACCTAGAGTCGTTTTGAAGTCTTTATAAGGCTATACTCCAGCCTCATTGGGGTTGCTTGGCTCTACATGCACTTGTAATTCTCTAAAAGGGTTCTTTGATTTAGAGAGAGTTTGATCCAGAATTTGATCCAAGCTTCGTGAGTTGCTGTTCCATAAGTGATTTTCGAGTTAGAAGAATCACCAAGGCTTGCTAGCTCAAGGGATTTGGCGTGTTGCCGGGGTATCCACTCAATAGCCGATTCGTTCAAGCCACAAGGAACAAGTTCATCATCTTCATCAATTCTCTGGAGCTAAGGAACTGGTATAACCTCCTTTACTCTCTTTCTTTGTTGCATTTCGTTTCATAGAGAATGATCCTTGTTTGGGGTTTTTACGTTTTATGCTTTACATGCTTGTACCTTGGGCCTTTTATGTTGTACCTTGCTTCCGCTGCGTGCCCTGAGAACCCCAACAGTTTAGGGTTGTTGTTGTTGTTGTTTTATTTAAGGTTATTGTTGTTGCTGTTGTTGTTGTTATTTAGGGTTGTTGTTGTTGTTGTTGTTGTTGTTTAGGGTTGTTGTTGTTGTTGTTGTTCTTATTTAGGGTGGTTGTTGTTTTTGTTGTTGTTATTGTTGCAACTTGTTTAGGGTTCAGGGTTTAGGGAAAGGTTTTATTATTGTTGTTGTTGTTGTTATTTAGTGTTGTTGTTGTTGTTTAGGGTTGTTGTTGTTGTTGTTGTTATTTAGGGTTGTTGTGGTTGTTGTTGTTTGGGGTTGTTGTTGTTATTTAGGGTTGTTGTTGTTGTTGTTGTTATTTAGGGTTGTTGTTCTTGTTGTTGTTGTTGTTGTTCTTCTTCTTCTTGTTGTTTTATTTAGGGTTATTGTTGTTGTTGTTGTTGTTGTTATTTAGGGTTGTTGTTGTTGTTGTTGTTGTCTTTGTTGTTTAGGGTTGTTGTTGTTGTTTAATTTAGGGTTATTGTTGTTGCTGTTGTTGTTGTTATTTAGGGTTAATGTTGTTGTTGTTGTTGTTTAGGGTTGTTGTTGTTGTTGTTGTTGTTGTTTAGGGTTGTTGTGATTATTGTTGTTTAGGGTTGTTGATGTTGTTGTTGTTATTTAGGGTTGTTGTTGTTGTTGTTATTTAGGGTTGTTGTTCTTGTTGTTGTTGTTGTTTTTTTTCTTCTTCTTCTTGTTGTTTTATTTAGGGTTATTGTTATTGTTGTTCTTGTTGTTATTTAGGGTTGTTGTTGTTGTTGTTGTTGTCTTTGTTGTTTAGGGTTGTTGTTGTTGTTTAATTTAGGGTTATTGTTGTTGCTGTTGTTGTTGTTATTTAGGGTTAATGTTGTTGTTGTTGTTGTTTAGGGTTGTTGTAGTTGTTGTTGTTGTTGTTATTTAGGGTGGTTGTTGTTGTTGTTGTTGTTGTTGTTATTGTTGCAACTTGTTTACGGTTCAGGGTTTAGGGAAAGGTTTTATTATTGTTGTTGTTGTTGTTATTTAGTGTTGTTGTTATTGTTTAGGGTTGTTGTTGTTGTTGTTGTTGTTGTTGTTTAGGGTTGTTGTGGTTGTTGTTGTTTAGGGTTGTTGTTGTTGTTGTTGTTATTTAGGGTTGTTGTTGTTGTTGTCGTTATTTAGGGTTGTTGTTCCTGTTGTTCTTGTTGTTGTTGTTGTTGTTGTTTAGGGGTTGTTGTACTTGTTGTTTTATTTAGGGTTATTGTTGTTGTTGTTGTTGTTGTTGTTGTTATTTAGGGTTGTTGTTGTTGTTGTTGTTGTTTTTGTTGTTTAGGGTTGTTGTTGTTGTTGTTGTTGTTTTATTTAAGGTTATTGTTGTTGCTGTTGTTGTTGTTATTTAGGGTTGTTGTTGTTGTTGTTGTTGTTTAGGGTTGTTGTTGTTGTTGTTGTTGTTCTTATTTAGGGTGGTTGTTGTTTTTGTTGTTGTTATTGTTGCAACTTGTTTAGGGTTCAGGGTTTAGGGAAAGGTTTTATTATTGTTGTTGTTGTTGTTATTTAGTGTTGTTGTTGTTGTTTAGGGTTGTTGTTGTTGTTGTTGTTATTTAGGGTTGTTGTGGTTGTTGTTGTTTGGGTTTGTTGTAGTTGTTGTTGTTATTTAGGGTTGTTGTTGTTGTTGTTGTTATTTAGGGTTGTTGTTGTTGTTGTTGTTGTTGTTGTTGTTTAGGGGTTGTTGTTCTTGTTGTTTTATTTAGGGTTATTGTTGTTGTTGTTATTTAGGGTTGTTGTTGTTGTTGTTGTAGTCTTTGTTGTTTAGGGTTGTTGTTGTAGTTGTTTTATTTAGGGTTATTGTTGTTGCTGTTGTTGTTGTTATTTAGGGTTGTTGTTGTTGTTGTTGTTTAGGGTTGTTGTTGTTGTTGTTGTTGTTGTTGTTTAGGGTGGTTGTTGTTGTTGTTGTTGTTATTGTTGCAAATTGTTTAGGGTTCAGGGTTTAGGGAAAGGTTTTATTATTGTTGTTGTTGTTGTTGTTATTTAGTGTTGTTGTTATTGTTTAGGGTTGTTGTTGTTGTTGTTGTTGTTGTTGTTGTTTAGGGTTGTTGTTGTTGTTGTTTAGGGTTATTGTTGTTGTTGTTGTTATTTAGGGTTGTTGTTGTTGTTGTTGTTGTTATTTAGGGTTGTTGTTG
Source organism: Pulicaria dysenterica (assembly GCA_947179395.2). Classification (NCBI taxonomy): domain Eukaryota; kingdom Viridiplantae; phylum Streptophyta; class Magnoliopsida; order Asterales; family Asteraceae; genus Pulicaria; species Pulicaria dysenterica. Next base: position 56,007,149 of record OX359289.1, on the reverse strand, counting down.
TTGTTGTTGTTGTTGTTGTTGTTGTTGTTGTTTAGGGGTTGTTGTTCTTGTTGTTTTATTTAGGGTTATTGTTGTTGTTGTTGTTGTTATTGTTGTTGCTGTTGTTGTTTTTATTTAGGGTTGTTGTTGTTGTTGTTGTTGTTTAGGGTTGTTGTTGTTGTTGTTGTTGTTGTTGTTATTTAGGGTGGTTGTTGATGTTGTTGTTGTTATTGTTGAAACTTGTTTAGGGTTCAGGTTTTAGGGAAAGGTTTTATTATTGTTGTTGTTGTTGTTATTTAGTGTTGTTGTTGTTGTTTAGGGTTGTTGTTGTTGTTGTTGTTATTTAGGGTTGTTGTGGTTGTTGTTGTTTGGGGTTGTTGTAGTTGTTGTTGTTATTTAGGGTTGTTGTTGTTGTTGTTGTTATTTAGGGTTGTTGTTGTTGTTGTTGTTGTTGTTGTTTAGGGGTTGTTGTTCTTGTTGTTTTATTTAGGGTTATTGTTGTTGTTGTTGTTGTTGTTGTTATTTAGGGTTGTTGTTGTTGTTGTTGTTGTCTTTGTTGTTTAGGGTTGTTGTTGTTGTTGTTTAATTTAGGGTTATTGTTGTTGCTGTTGTTGTTGTTATTTAGGGTTGTTGTTGTTGTTGTTGTTGTTGTTTAGGGTTGTTGTTGTTGTTATTTAGGGTTGTTGTTGTTGTTGTTGTTGTTATTGTTGCAACTTGTTTAGGGTTCAGGGTTTAGGAAAAGGTTTTATTATTGTTGTTGTTGTTGTTATTTAGTGTTGTTGTTATTGTTTAGGGTTGTTAGTTGTTGTTGTAGCTTTTGTTTAGGGTTGTTGTTGTTGTTGTTGTTTAGGGTTGTTGTTGTTGTTGTCCTTTAGGGTTGTTGTTGTTGTTGTTGTTATTTAGGGTTGTTGTTCTTGTTGTTCTTGTTATTGTTGTTATTGTTGTTGTTGTTGTTGTTTAGGGTTGTTGTTGTTGTTGTTGATGTTGTTATTTAGGGTTGTTGTTGTTGTTGTTGTTGTTATTGTTGCAACTTGTTTAGGGTTCACGGTTTAGGGAAAGGTTTTATTATTGTTGTTGTTGTTGTTATTTAGTGTTGTTGTTGTTGTTTAGGGTTGTTGTTGTTGTTGTTTTTGTTGTTGTTGTTATTTAGGGTTGTTGTTGTTGTTGTTGTTTGGGGTTGTTGTAGTTGTTGTTGTTATTTAGGGTTGTTGTTGTTGTTGTTGTTATTTTGGGTTGTTGTTGTTGTTGTTTAGGGGTTGTTGTTCTTGTTGTTTTATTTAGGGTTATTGTTGTTGTTGTTGTTGTTGTTATTTAGGGTTGTTGTTGTTGTTGTTGTTGTCTTTGTTGTTTAGGGTTGTTGTTGTTGTTGTTTTATTTAGGGTTATTGTTGTTGCTGTTGTTGTTGTTGTTATTTAGGGTTGTTGTTATTGTTGTTGTTGTTGTTTAGGGTTGTTGTTGTTGTTGTTATTTAGGGTGGTTGTTGTTGTTGTTGTTGTTATTGTTGCAACTTGTTTAGGGTTCAGGGTTTAGGAAAAGGTTTTATTATTGTTGTTGTTGTTGTTATTTAGTGTTGTTGTTATTGTTTAGGGTTGTTGTTGTTGTTGTTGTTTAGGGTTGTTGTGGTTGTTGTTGTTTAGGGTTGTTGTTGTTGTTGTTGTTATTTAGGGTTGTTGTTGTTGTTGTTGTTATTTAGGGTTGTTGTTCTTGTTGTTCTTGTTATTGTTGTTATTGTTGTTGTTGTTGTTGTTTAGGGTTGTTGTTGTTGTTGTTGATGTTGTTATTTAGGGTGGTTGTTGTTGTTGTTGTTGTTATTGTTGCAACTTGTTTAGGGTTCACGGTTTAGGGAAAGGTTTTATTATTGTTGTTGTTGTTGTTATTTAGTGTTGTTGTTGTTGTTTAGGGTTGTTGTTGTTGTTGTTTTTGTTGTTGTTGTTATTTAGGGTTGTTGTGGTTGTTGTTGTTTGGGTTTGTTGTAGTTGTTGTTGTTATTTAGGGTTGTTGTTGTTGTTGTTGTTATTTAGGGTTGTTGTTGTTGTTGCTGTTGTTGTTTTTATTTAGGGTTGTTGTTGTTGTTGTTGTTGTTTAGGGTTGTTGTTGTTGTTGTTGTTGTTGTTGTTATTTAGGGTGGTTGTTGATGTTGTTGTTGTTATTGTTGAAACTTGTTTAGGGTTCAGGTTTTAGGGAAAGGTTTTATTATTGTTGTTGTTGTTGTTATTTAGTGTTGTTGTTGTTGTTTAGGGTTGTTGTTGTTGTTGTTGTTATTTAGGGTTGTTGTGGTTGTTGTTGTTTGGGGTTGTTGTAGTTGTTGTTGTTATTTAGGGTTGTTGTTGTTGTTGTTGTTATTTAGGGTTGTTGTTGTTGTTGTTGTTGTTGTTGTTTAGGGGTTGTTGTTCTTGTTGTTTTATTTAGGGTTATTGTTGTTGTTGTTGTTGTTGTTGTTATTTAGGGTTGTTGTTGTTGTTGTTGTTGTCTTTGTTGTTTAGGGTTGTTGTTGTTGTTGTTTAATTTAGGGTTATTGTTGTTGCTGTTGTTGTTGTTATTTAGGGTTGTTGTTGTTGTTGTTTTTGTTGTTGTTGTTATTTAGGTGTTGTTTAGGGTTGTTGTTGTTGTTATTTAGGGTTGTTGTTGTTGTTGTTGTTGTTATTGTTGCAACTTGTTTAGGGTTCAGGGTTTAGGAAAAGGTTTTATTATTGTTGTTGTTGTTGTTATTTAGTGTTGTTGTTATTGTTTAGGGTTGTTGTTGTTGTTGTTGTTTAGGGTTGTTGTTGTTGTTGTTATTTAGGGTTGTTGTTGTTGTTGTTGTTATTTAGGGTTGTTGTTGTTGTTGTTGTTATTTAGGGTTGTTGTTCTTGTTGTTCTTGTTATTGTTGTTATTGTTGTTGTTGTTGTTGTTTAGGGTTGTTGTTGTTGTTGTTGATGTTGTTATTTAGGGTGGTTGTTGTTGTTGTTGTTGTTATTGTTGCAACTTGTTTAGGGTTCACGGTTTAGGGAAAGGTTTTATTATTGTTGTTGTTGTTGTTATTTAGTGTTGTTGTTGTTGTTTAGGGTTGTTGTTGTTGTTGTTTTTGTTGTTGTTGTTATTTAGGGTTGTTGTGGTTGTTGTTGTTTGGGGTTGTTGTAGTTGTTGTTGTTATTTAGGGTTGTTGTTGTTGTTGTTGTTATTTTGGGTTGTTGTTGTTGTTGTTTAGGGGTTGTTGTTGTTGTTGTTTTATTTAGGGTTATTGTTGTTGTTGTTGTTGTTGTTATTTAGGGTTGTTGTTGTTGTTGTTGTTGTCTTTGTTGTTTAGGGTTGTTGTTGTTGTTGTTTTATTTAGGGTTATTGTTGTTGCTGTTGTTGTTGTTGTTATTTAGGGTTGTTGTTGTTGTTGTTGTTGTTATTTAGGGTTGTTGTTGTTGTTGTTATTTAGGGTGGTTGTTTTTGTTGTTGTTGTTATTGTTGCAACTTGTTTAGGGTTCAGGGTTTAGGAAAAGGTTTTATTATTGTTGTTGTTGTTGTTATTTAGTGTTGTTGTTATTGTTTAGGGTTGTTGTTGTTGTTGTTGTTTAGGGTTGTTGTGGTTGTTGTTGTTTAGGGTTGTTGTTGTTGTTGTTGTTATTTAGGGTTGTTGTTGTTGTTGTTGTTATTTAGGGTTGTTGTTCTTGTTGTTCTTGTTGTTGTTGTTATTGTTGTTGTTGTTGTTGTTTAGGGTTGTTGTTGTTGTTGTTGATGTTGTTATTTAGGGTGGTTGTTGTTGTTGTTGTTGTTATTGTTGCAACTTGTTTAGGGTTCAGGGTTTAGGGAAAGGTTTTATTATTGTTGTTGTTGTTGTTATTTAGTGTTGTTGTTGTTGTTTAGGGTTGTTGTTGTTGTTGTTTTTGTTGTTGTTGTTATTTAGGGTTGTTGTGGTTGTTGTTGTTTGGGTTTGTTGTAGTTGTTGTTGTTATTTAGGGTTGTTGTTGTTGTTGTTGTTATTTAGGGTTGTTGTTGTTGTTGTTGTTGTTGTTGTTGTTGTTTAGGGGTTGTTGTTCTTGTTGTTTTATTTAGGGTTATTGTTGTTGTTGTTATTTAGGGTTGTTGTTGTTGTTGTTGTTGTCTTTGTTGTTTAGGGTTGTTCTTGTAGTTGTTTTATTTAGGGTTATTGTTGTTGCTGTTGTTGTTGTTATTTAGGGTTGTTGTTGTTGTTGTTGTTTAGGGTTGTTGTTGTTGTTGTTGTTGTTGTTGTTTAGGGTGGTTGTTGTTGTTGTTGTTGTTATTGTTGCAAATTGTTTAGGGTTCAGGGTTTAGGGAAAGGTTTTATTATTGTTGTTGTTGTTGTTGTTATTTAGTGTTGTTGTTATTGTTTAGGGTTGTTGTTGTTGTTGTTGTTGTTGTTGTTGTTTAGGGTTGTTGTTGTTGTTGTTTAGGGTTATTGTTGTTGTTGTTGTTATTTAGGGTTGTTGTTGTTGTTGTTGTTGTTATTTAGGGTTGTTGTTGTTGTTGTTGTTGTTGTTGTTGTTGTTGTTGTTGTTTAGGGGTTGTTGTTCTTGTTGTTTTATTTAGGGTTATTGTTGTTGTTGTTGTTGTTATTGTTGTTGCTGTTGTTGTTTTTATTTAGGGTTGTTGTTGTTGTTGTTGTTGTTTAGGGTTGTTGTTGTTGTTGTTGTTGTTGTTATTTAGGGTGGTTGTTGATGTTGTTGTTGTTATTGTTGAAACTTGTTTAGGGTTCAGGTTTTAGGGAAAGGTTTTATTATTGTTGTTGTTGTTGTTATTTAGTGTTGTTGTTGTTGTTTAGGGTTGTTGTTGTTGTTGTTGTTATTTAGGGTTGTTGTGGTTGTTGTTGTTTGGGGTTGTTGTAGTTGTTGTTGTTATTTAGGGTTGTTGTTGTTGTTGTTGTTATTTAGGGTTGTTGTTGTTGTTGTTGTTGTTGTTGTTGTTTAGGGGTTGTTGTTCTTGTTGTTTTATTTAGGGTTATTGTTGTTGTTGTTATTTAGGGTTGTTGTTGTTGTTGTTGTAGTCTTTGTTGTTTAGGGTTGTTGTTGTAGTTGTTTTATTTAGGGTTATTGTTGTTGCTGTTGTTGTTGTTATTTAGGGTTGTTGTTGTTGTTGTTGTTTAGGGTTGTTGTTGTTGTTGTTGTTGTTGTTGTTTAGGGTGGTTGTTGTTGTTGTTGTTGTTATTGTTGCAAATTGTTTAGGGTTCAGGGTTTAGGGAAAGGTTTTATTATTGTTGTTGTTGTTGTTGTTATTTAGTGTTGTTGTTATTGTTTAGGGTTGTTGTTGTTGTTGTTGTTGTTGTTGTTGTTTAGGGTTGTTGTTGTTGTTGTTTAGGGTTATTGTTGTTGTTGTTGTTATTTAGGGTTGTTGTTGTTGTTGTTGTTGTTATTTAGGGTTGTTGTTGTTGTTGTTGTTGTTGTTGTTGTTGTTGTTGTTGTTTAGGGGTTGTTGTTCTTGTTGTTTTATTTAGGGTTATTGTTGTTGTTGTTGTTGTTATTGTTGTTGCTGTTGTTGTTTTTATTTAGGGTTGTTGTTGTTGTTGTTGTTGTTTAGGGTTGTTGTTGTTGTTGTTGTTGTTGTTGTTATTTAGGGTGGTTGTTGATGTTGTTGTTGTTATTGTTGAAACTTGTTTAGGGTTCAGGTTTTAGGGAAAGGTTTTATTATTGTTGTTGTTGTTGTTATTTAGTGTTGTTGTTGTTGTTTAGGGTTGTTGTTGTTGTTGTTGTTATTTAGGGTTGTTGTGGTTGTTGTTGTTTGGGGTTGTTGTAGTTGTTGTTGTTATTTAGGGTTGTTGTTGTTGTTGTTGTTATTTAGGGTTGTTGTTGTTGTTGTTGTTGTTGTTTAGGGGTTGTTGTTCTTGTTGTTTTATTTAGGGTTATTGTTGTTGTTGTTGTTGTTGTTATTTAGGGTTGTTGTTGTTGTTGTTGTTGTCTTTGTTGTTTAGGGTTGTTGTTGTTGTTGTTTAATTTAGGGTTATTGTTGTTGCTGTTGTTGTTGTTATTTAGGGTTGTTGTTGTTGTTGTTGTTGTTATTGTTGCAACTTGTTTAGGGTTCAGGGTTTAGGAAAAGGTTTTATTATTGTTGTTGTTGTTGTTATTTAGTGTTGTTGTTATTGTTTAGGGTTGTTGTTGTTGTTGTTGTTTAGGGTTGTTGTGGTTGTTGTTGTTTAGGGTTGTTGTTGTTGTTGTCGTTATTTAGGGTTGTTGTTGTTGTTGTTGTTATTTAGGGTTGTTGTTCTTGTTGTTCTTGTTATTGTTGTTATTGTTGTTGTTGTTGTTGTTTAGGGTTGTTGTTGTTGTTGTTGATGTTGTTATTTAGGGTGGTTGTTGTTGTTGTTGTTGTTATTGTTGCAACTTGTTTAGGGTTCACGGTTTAGGGAAAGGTTTTATTATTGTTGTTGTTGTTGTTATTTAGTGTTGTTGTTGTTGTTTAGGGTTGTTGTTGTTGTTGTTTTTGTTGTTGTTGTTATTTAGGGTTGTTGTGGTTGTTGTTGTTTGGGGTTGTTGTTGTTGTTGTTGTTATTTAGGGTTGTTGTTGTTGTTGTTGTTATTTTGGGTTGTTGTTGTTGTTGTTTAGGGGTTGTTGTTCTTGTTGTTTTATTTAGGGTTATTGTTGTTGTTGTTGTTGTTGTTATTTAGGGTTGTTGTTGTTGTTGTTGTTGTCTTTGTTGTTTAGGGTTGTTGTTGTTGTTGTTTTATTTAGGGTTATTGTTGTTGCTGTTGTTGTTGTTGTTATTTAGGGTTGTTGTTGTTGTTGTTGTTGTTGTTTAGGGTTGTTGTTGTTGTTGTTATTTAGGGTGGTTGTTTTTGTTGTTGTTGTTATTGTTGCAACTTGTTTAGGGTTCAGGGTTTAGGAAAAGGTTTTATTATTGTTGTTGTTGTTGTTATTTAGTGTTGTTGTTATTGTTTAGGGTTGTTGTTGTTGTTGTTGTTTAGGGTTGTTGTGGTTGTTGTTGTTTAGGGTTGTTGTTGTTGTTGTTGTTATTTAGGGTTGTTGTTGTTGTTGTTGTTATTTAGGGTTGTTGTTCTTGTTGTTCTTGTTATTGTTGTTATTGTTGTTGTTGTTGTTGTTTAGGGTTGTTGTTGTTGTTGTTGATGTTGTTATTTAGGGTGGTTGTTGTTGTTGTTGTTGTTATTGTTGCAACTTGTTTAGGGTTCACGGTTTAGGGAAAGGTTTTATTATTGTTGTTGTTGTTGTTATTTAGTGTTGTTGTTGTTGTTTAGGGTTGTTGTTGTTGTTGTTTTTGTTGTTGTTGTTATTTAGGGTTGTTGTGGTTGTTGTTGTTTGGGTTTGTTGTAGTTGTTGTTGTTATTTAGGGTTGTTGTTGTTGTTGTTGTTATTTAGGGTTGTTGTTGTTGTTGTTGTTGTTGTTGTTGTTGTTTAGGGGTTGTTGTTCTTGTTGTTTTATTTAGGGTTATTGTTGTTGTTGTTATTTAGGGTTGTTGTTGTTGTTGTTGTTGTCTTTGTTGTTTAGGGTTGTTGTTGTAGTTGTTTTATTTAGGGTTATTGTTGTTGCTGTTGTTGTTGTTATTTAGGGTTGTTGTTGTTGTTGTTGTTTAGGGTTGTTGTTGTTGTTGTTGTTGTTGTTGTTTAGGGTGGTTGTTGTTGTTGTTGTTGTTATTGTTGCAACTTGTTTAGGGTTCAGGGTTTAGGGAAAGGTTTTATTATTGTTGTTGTTGTTGTTGTTATTTAGTGTTGTTGTTATTGTTTAGGGTTGTTGTTGTTGTTGTTGTTGTTGTTGTTGTTTAGGGTTGTTGTTGTTGTTGTTTAGGGTTATTGTTGTTGTTGTTGTTATTTAGGGTTGTTGTTGTTGTTGTTGTTGTTATTTAGGGTTGTTGTTGTTGTTGTTGTTGTTGTTGTTGTTGTTGTTGTTTAGGGGTTGTTGTTCTTGTTGTTTTATTTAGGGTTATTGTTGTTGTTGTTGTTGTTATTGTTGTTGCTGTTGTTGTTTTTATTTAGGGTTGTTGTTGTTGTTGTTGTTGTTTAGGGTTGTTGTTGTTGTTGTTGTTGTTGTTATTTAGGGTGGTTGTTGATGTTGTTGTTGTTATTGTTGAAACTTGTTTAGGGTTCAGGTTTTAGGGAAAGGTTTTATTATTGTTGTTGTTGTTGTTATTTAGTGTTGTTGTTGTTGTTTAGGGTTGTTGTTGTTGTTGTTGTTATTTAGGGTTGTTGTGGTTGTTGTTGTTTGGGGTTGTTGTAGTTGTTGTTGTTATTTAGGGTTGTTGTTGTTGTTGTTGTTATTTAGGGTTGTTGTTGTTGTTGTTGTTGTTGTTGTTTAGGGGTTGTTGTTCTTGTTGTTTTATTTAGGGTTATTGTTGTTGTTGTTGTTGTTGTTATTTAGGGTTGTTGTTGTTGTTGTTGTTGTCTTTGTTGTTTAGGGTTGTTGTTGTTGTTGTTTAATTTAGGGTTATTGTTGTTGCTGTTGTTGTTGTTATTTAGGGTTGTTGTTGTTGTTGTTGTTGTTGTTTAGGGTTGTTGTTGTTGTTATTTAGGGTTGTTGTTGTTGTTGTTGTTATTGTTGCAACTTGTTTAGGGTTCAGGGTTTAGGAAAAGGTTTTATTATTGTTGTTGTTGTTGTTATTTAGTGTTGTTGTTATTGTTTAGGGTTGTTGTTGTTGTTGTTGTTTAGGGTTGTTGTGGTTGTTGTTGTTTAGGGTTGTTGTTGTTGTTGTCGTTATTTAGGGTTGTTGTTGTTGTTGTTGTTATTTAGGGTTGTTGTTCTTGTTGTTCTTGTTATTGTTGTTATTGTTGTTGTTGTTGTTGTTTAGGGTTGTTGTTGTTGTTGTTGATGTTGTTATTTAGGGTGGTTGTTGTTGTTGTTGTTGTTATTGTTGCAACTTGTTTAGGGTTCACGGTTTAGGGAAAGGTTTTATTATTGTTGTTGTTGTTGTTATTTAGTGTTGTTGTTGTTGTTTAGGGTTGTTGTTGTTGTTGTTTTTGTTGTTGTTGTTATTTAGGGTTGTTGTGGTTGTTGTTGTTTGGGGTTGTTGTAGTTGTTGTTGTTATTTAGGGTTGTTGTTGTTGTTGTTGTTATTTTGGGTTGTTGTTGTTGTTGTTTAGGGGTTGTTGTTCTTGTTGTTTTATTTAGGGTTATTGTTGTTGTTGTTGTTGTTGTTATTTAGGGTTGTTGTTGTTGTTGTTGTTGTCTTTGTTGTTTAGGGTTGTTGTTGTTGTTGTTTTATTTAGGGTTATTGTTGTTGCTGTTGTTGTTGTTGTTATTTAGGGTTGTTGTTGTTGTTGTTGTTGTTGTTTAGGGTTGTTGTTGTTGTTGTTATTTAGGGTGGTTGTTTTTGTTGTTGTTGTTATTGTTGCAACTTGTTTAGGGTTCAGGGTTTAGGAAAAGGTTTTATTATTTTTGTTGTTGTTGTTATTTAGTGTTGTTGTTATTGTTTAGGGTTGTTGTTGTTGTTGTTGTTTAGGGTTGTTGTGGTTGTTGTTGTTTAGGGTTGTTGTTGTTGTTGTCGTTATTTAGGGTTGTTGTTGTTGTTGTTGTTATTTAGGGTTGTTGTTCTTGTTGTTCTTGTTATTGTTGTTATTGTTGTTGTTGTTGTTGTTTAGGGTTGTTGTTGTTGTTGTTGATGTTGTTATTTAGGGTGGTTGTTGTTGTTGTTGTTGTTATTGTTGCAACTTGTTTAGGGTTCACGGTTTAGGGAAAGGTTTTATTATTGTTGTTGTTGTTGTTGTTATTTAGTGTTGTTGTTATTGTTTAGGGTTGTTGTTGTTGTTGTTGTTGTTGTTGTTGTTTAGGGTTGTTGTTGTTGTTGTTTAGGGTTATTGTTGTTGTTGTTGTTATTTAGGGTTGTTGTTGTTGTTGTTGTTGTTATTTAGGGTTGTTGTTGTTGTTGTTGTTGTTGTTGTTGTTGTTGTTGTTTAGGGGTTGTTGTTCTTGTTGTTTTATTTAGGGTTATTGTTGTTGTTGTTGTTGTTATTGTTGTTGCTGTTGTTGTTTTTATTTAGGGTTGTTGTTGTTGTTGTTGTTGTTTAGGGTTGTTGTTGTTGTTGTTGTTGTTGTTATTTAGGGTGGTTGTTGATGTTGTTGTTGTTATTGTTGAAACTTGTTTAGGGTTCAGGTTTTAGGGAAAGGTTTTATTATTGTTGTTGTTGTTGTTATTTAGTGTTGTTGTTGTTGTTTAGGGTTGTTGTTGTTGTTGTTGTTATTTAGGGTTGTTGTGGTTGTTGTTGTTTGGGGTTGTTGTAGTTGTTGTTGTTATTTAGGGTTGTTGTTGTTGTTGTTGTTATTTAGGGTTGTTGTTGTTGTTGTTGTTGTTGTTGTTTAGGGGTTGTTGTTCTTGTTGTTTTATTTAGGGTTATTGTTGTTGTTGTTGTTGTTGTTATTTAGGGTTGTTGTTGTTGTTGTTGTTGTCTTTGTTGTTTAGGGTTGTTGTTGTTGTTGTTTTATTTAGGGTTATTGTTGTTGCTGTTGTTGTTGTTATTTAGGGTTGTTGTTGTTGTTGTTGTTGTTGTTTAGGGTTGTTGTTGTTGTTATTTAGGGTTGTTGTTGTTGTTGTTGTTGTTATTGTTGCAACTTGTTTAGGGTTCAGGGTTTAGGGAAAGGTTTTATTATTGTTGTTGTTGTTGTTATTTAGTGTTGTTGTTATTGTTTAGGGTTGTTGTTGTTGTTGTTGTTTAGGGTTGTTGTGGTTGTTGTTGTTTAGGGTTGTTGTTGTTGTTGTTGTTATTTAGGGTTGTTGTTGTTGTTGTTGTTATTTAGGGTTGTTGTTGTTGTTGTTCTTGTTATTGTTGTTATTGTTGTTGTTGTTGTTGTTTAGGGTTGTTGTTGTTGTTGTTGATGTTGTTATTTAGGGTGGTTGTTGTTGTTGTTGTTGTTATTGTTGCAACTTGTTTAGGGTTCACGGTTTAGGGAAAGGTTTTATTATTGTTGTTGTTGTTGTTATTTAGTGTTGTTGTTGTTGTTTAGGGTTGTTGTTGTTGTTGTTTTTGTTGTTGTTGTTATTTAGGGTTGTTGTGGTTGTTGTTGTTTGGGGTTGTTGTAGTTGTTGTTGTTATTTAGGGTTGTTGTTGTTGTTGTTGTTATTTTGGGTTGTTGTTGTTGTTGTTTAGGGGTTGTTGTTCTTGTTGTTTTATTTAGGGTTATTGTTGTTGTTGTTGTTGTTGTTATTTAGGGTTGTTGTTGTTGTTGTTGTTGTCTTTGTTGTTTAGGGTTGTTGTTGTTGTTGTTTTATTTAGGGTTATTGTTGTTGCTGTTGTTGTTGTTGTTATTTAGGGTTGTTGTTGTTGTTGTTGTTGTTGTTTAGGGTTGTTGTTGTTGTTGTTATTTAGGGTGGTTGTTGTTGTTGTTGTTGTTATTGTTGCAACTTGTTTAGGGTTCAGGGTTTAGGAAAAGGTTTTATTATTTTTGTTGTTGTTGTTATTTAGTGTTGTTGTTATTGTTTAGGGTTGTTGTTGTTGTTGTTGTTTAGGGTTGTTGTGGTTGTTGTTGTTTAGGGTTGTTGTTGTTGTTGTTGTTATTTAGGGTTGTTGTTGTTGTTGTTGTTATTTAGGGTTGTTGTTCTTGTTGTTCTTGTTATTGTTGTTATTGTTGTTGTTGTTGTTGTTTAGGGTTGTTGTTGTTGTTGTTGATGTTGTTATTTAGGGTGGTTGTTGTTGTTGTTGTTGTTATTGTTGCAACTTGTTTAGGGTTCACGGTTTAGGGAAAGGTTTTATTATTGTTGTTGTTGTTGTTATTTAGTGTTGTTGTTGTTGTTTAGGGTTGTTGTTGTTGTTGTTTTTGTTGTTGTTGTTATTTAGGGTTGTTGTGGTTGTTGTTGTTTGGGTTTGTTGTAGTTGTTGTTGTTATTTAGGGTTGTTGTTGTTGTTGTTGTTATTTAGGGTTGTTGTTGTTGTTGTTGTTGTTGTTGTTGTTTAGGGGTTGTTGTTCTTGTTGTTTTATTTAGGGTTATTGTTGTTGTTGTTATTTAGGGTTGTTGTTGTTGTTGTTGTTGTTTTTGTTGTTTAGGGTTGTTGTTGTAGTTGTTTTATTTAGGGTTATTGTTGTTGCTGTTGTTGTTGTTATTTAGGGTTGTTGTTGTTGTTGTTGTTTAGGGTTGTTGTTGTTGTTGTTGTTGTTGTTGTTTAGGGTGGTTGTTGTTGTTGTTGTTGTTATTGTTGCAACTTGTTTAGGGTTCAGGGTTTAGGGAAAGGTTTTATTATTGTTGTTGTTGTTGTTGTTATTTAGTGTTGTTGTTATTGTTTAGGGTTGTTGTTGTTGTTGTTGTTGTTGTTGTTGTTTAGGGTTGTTGTTGTTGTTGTTTAGGGTTATTGTTGTTGTTGTTGTTATTTAGGGTTGTTGTTGTTGTTGTTGTTGTTATTTAGGGTTGTTGTTGTTGTTGTTGTTGTTGTTGTTGTTGTTGTTGTTTAGGGGTTGTTGTTCTTGTTGTTTTATTTAGGGTTATTGTTGTTGTTGTTGTTGTTATTGTTGTTGCTGTTGTTGTTTTTATTTAGGGTTGTTGTTGTTGTTGTTGTTGTTTAGGGTTGTTGTTGTTGTTGTTGTTGTTGTTATTTAGGGTGGTTGTTGATGTTGTTGTTGTTATTGTTGAAACTTGTTTAGGGTTCAGGTTTTAGGGAAAGGTTTTATTATTGTTGTTGTTGTTGTTATTTAGTGTTGTTGTTGTTGTTTAGGGTTGTTGTTGTTGTTGTTGTTATTTAGGGTTGTTGTGGTTGTTGTTGTTTGGGGTTGTTGTAGTTGTTGTTGTTATTTAGGGTTGTTGTTGTTGTTGTTGTTATTTAGGGTTGTTGTTGTTGTTGTTGTTGTTGTTGTTTAGGGGTTGTTGTTCTTGTTGTTTTATTTAGGGTTATTGTTGTTGTTGTTGTTGTTGTTATTTAGGGTTGTTGTTGTTGTTGTTGTTGTCTTTGTTGTTTAGGGTTGTTGTTGTTGTTGTTTAATTTAGGGTTATTGTTGTTGCTGTTGTTGTTATTTAGGGTTGTTGTTGTTGTTGTTGTTGTTGTTTAGGGTTGTTGTTGTTGTTATTTAGGGTTGTTGTTGTTGTTGTTGTTGTTATTGTTGCAACTTGTTTAGGGTTCAGGGTTTAGGAAAAGGTTTTATTATTGTTGTTGTTGTTGTTATTTAGTGTTGTTGTTATTGTTTAGGGTTGTTGTTGTTGTTGTTGTTTAGGGTTGTTGTGGTTGTTGTTGTTTAGGGTTGTTGTTGTTGTTGTCGTTATTTAGGGTTGTTGTTGTTGTTGTTGTTATTTAGGGTTGTTGTTCTTGTTGTTCTTGTTATTGTTGTTATTGTTGTTGTTGTTGTTGTTTAGGGTTGTTGTTGTTGTTGTTGTTGTTGTTATTTAGGGTGGTTGTTGTTGTTGTTGTTGTTATTGTTGCAACTTGTTTAGGGTTCACGGTTTAGGGAAAGGTTTTATTATTGTTGTTGTTGTTGTTATTTAGTGTTGTTGTTGTTGTTTAGGGTTGTTGTTGTTGTTGTTTTTGTTGTTGTTGTTATTTAGGGTTGTTGTGGTTGTTGTTGTTTGGGGTTGTTGTAGTTGTTGTTGTTATTTAGGGTTGTTGTTGTTGTTGTTGTTATTTTGGGTTGTTGTTGTTGTTGTTTAGGGGTTGTTGTTCTTGTTGTTTTATTTAGGGTTATTGTTGTTGTTGTTGTTGTTGTTATTTAGGGTTGTTGTTGTTGTTGTTGTTGTCTTTGTTGTTTAGGGTTGTTGTTGTTGTTGTTTTATTTAGGGTTATTGTTGTTGCTGTTGTTGTTGTTGTTATTTAGGGTTGTTGTTGTTGTTGTTGTTGTTGTTTAGGGTTGTTGTTGTTGTTGTTATTTAGGGTGGTTGTTTTTGTTGTTGTTGTTATTGTTGCAACTTGTTTAGGGTTCAGGGTTTAGGAAAAGGTTTTATTATTTTTGTTGTTGTTGTTATTTAGTGTTGTTGTTATTGTTTAGGGTTGTTGTTGTTGTTGTTGTTTAGGGTTGTTGTTGTTGTTGTTGTTTAGGGTTGTTGTTGTTGTTGTCGTTATTTAGGGTTGTTGTTGTTGTTGTTGTTATTTAGGGTTGTTGTTCTTGTTGTTCTTGTTGTTGTTGTTATTGTTGTTGTTGTTGTTGTTTAGGGTTGTTGTTGTTGTTGTTGATGTTGTTATTTAGGGTGGTTGTTGTTGTTGTTGTTGTTATTGTTGCAACTTGTTTAGGGTTCAGGGTTTAGGGAAAGGTTTTATTATTGTTGTTGTTGTTGTTATTTAGTGTTGTTGTTGTTGTTTAGGGTTGTTGTTGTTGTTGTTTTTGTTGTTGTTGTTATTTAGGGTTGTTGTGGTTGTTGTTGTTGTTGTTGTTGTTATTTAGGGTTGTTGTTGTTGTTGTTGTTATTTAGGGTTGTTGTTGTTGTTGTTGTTGTTGTTGTTGTTTAGGGGTTGTTGTTCTTGTTGTTTTATTTAGGGTTATTGTTGTTGTTGTTATTTAGGGTTGTTGTTGTTGTTGTTGTTGTCTTTGTTGTTTAGGGTTGTTGTTGTAGTTGTTTTATTTAGGGTTATTGTTGTTGCTGTTGTTGTTGTTATTTAGGGTTGTTGTTGTTGTTGTTGTTTAGGGTTGTTGTTGTTGTTGTTGTTGTTGTTGTTTAGGGTGGTTGTTGTTGTTGTTGTTGTTATTGTTGCAAATTGTTTAGGGTTCAGGGTTTAGGGAAAGGTTTTATTATTGTTGTTGTTGTTGTTGTTATTTAGTGTTGTTGTTATTGTTTAGGGTTGTTGTTGTTGTTGTTGTTGTTGTTGTTGTTTAGGGTTGTTGTTGTTGTTGTTTAGGGTTATTGTTGTTGTTGTTGTTATTTAGGGTTGTTGTTGTTGTTGTTGTTGTTATTTAGGGTTGTTGTTGTTGTTGTTGTTGTTGTTGTTGTTGTTGTTGTTTAGGGGTTGTTGTTCTTGTTGTTTTATTTAGGGTTATTGTTGTTGTTGTTGTTGTTATTGTTGTTGCTGTTGTTGTTTTTATTTAGGGTTGTTGTTGTTGTTGTTGTTGTTTAGGGTTGTTGTTGTTGTTGTTGTTGTTGTTATTTAGGGTTGTTGTTGTTGTTGTTGTTGTTATTGTTGAAACTTGTTTAGGGTTCAGGTTTTAGGGAAAGGTTTTATTATTGTTGTTGTTGTTGTTATTTAGTGTTGTTGTTGTTGTTTAGGGTTGTTGTTGTTGTTGTTGTTATTTAGGGTTGTTGTGGTTGTTGTTGTTTAGGGTTGTTGTTGTTGTTGTTGTTATTTAGGGTTGTTGTTGTTGTTGTTGTTATTTAGGGTTGTTGTTGTTGTTGTTGTTGTTGTTGTTTAGGGGTTGTTGTTCTTGTTGTTTTATTTAGGGTTATTGTTGTTGTTGTTGTTGTTGTTATTTAGGGTTGTTGTTGTTGTTGTTGTTGTCTTTGTTGTTTAGGGTTGTTGTTGTTGTTGTTATTTAGGGTTATTGTTGTTGCTGTTGTTGTTGTTATTTAGGGTTGTTGTTGTTGTTGTTGTTGTTGTTTAGGGTTGTTGTTGTTGTTATTTAGGGTTGTTGTTGTTGTTGTTGTTGTTATTGTTGCAACTTGTTTAGGGTTCAGGGTTTAGGAAAAGGTTTTATTATTGTTGTTGTTGTTGTTATTTAGTGTTGTTGTTATTGTTTAGGGTTGTTGTTGTTGTTGTTGTTTAGGGTTGTTGTGGTTGTTGTTGTTTAGGGTTGTTGTTGTTGTTGTCGTTATTTAGGGTTGTTGTTGTTGTTGTTGTTATTTAGGGTTGTTGTTCTTGTTGTTCTTGTTATTGTTGTTATTGTTGTTGTTGTTGTTGTTTAGGGTTGTTGTTGTTGTTGTTGATGTTGTTATTTAGGGTGGTTGTTGTTGTTGTTGTTGTTATTGTTGCAACTTGTTTAGGGTTCACGGTTTAGGGAAAGGTTTTATTATTGTTGTTGTTGTTGTTATTTAGTGTTGTTGTTGTTGTTTAGGGTTGTTGTTGTTGTTGTTTTTGTTGTTGTTGTTGTGGTTGTTGTTGTTTGGGGTTGTTGTAGTTGTTGTTGTTATTTAGGGTTGTTGTTGTTGTTGTTGTTATTTTGGGTTGTTGTTGTTGTTGTTTAGGGGTTGTTGTTCTTGTTGTTTTATTTAGGGTTATTGTTGTTGTTGTTGTTGTTGTTATTTAGGGTTGTTGTTGTTGTTGTTGTTGTTGTCTTTGTTGTTTAGGGTTGTTGTTGTTGTTGTTTTATTTAGGGTTATTGTTGTTGCTGTTGTTGTTGTTGTTATTTAGGGTTGTTGTTGTTGTTGTTGTTGTTGTTTAGGGTTGTTGTTGTTGTTGTTATTTAGGGTGGTTGTTTTTGTTGTTGTTGTTATTGATGCAACTTGTTTAGGGTTCAGGGTTTAGGGAAAACTTTTATTATTGTTGTTGTTGTTGTTATTTAGTGTTGTTGTTATTGTTTAGGATTGTTGTTGTTGTTGTTGTTGTTGTTTAGGGTTGTTGTGGTTGTTGTTGTTTAGGGTTATTGTTGTTGTTGTTGTTATTTAGGGTTGTTGTTGTTGTTGTTGTTATTTAGGGTTGTTGTTCTTGTTGTTGTTGTTGTTGTTGTTGTTGTTGTTTAGGGGTTGTTGTTCTTGTTGTTTTATTTAGGGTTATTGTTGTTGTTGTTGTTTGGGGTTGTTGTTGTGTTTGTTTTATTTAAGGTTATTGTTGTTGCTGTGGTTGTTGTTATTTAGGGTTGTTGTTGTTGTTGTTGTTGTTGTTGTTTAGGGTTGTTGTTGTTGTTGTTGTTGTTATTTAGGGTTGTTGTTGTTGTTGTTGTTGTTGTTGTTATTGTTGCAACTTGTTTAGGGTTCAGGGTTTAGGAAAGGTTTTATTATTGTTGTTGTTGTTGTTAGTTAGTGTTGTTGTTGTTGTTTAGGGTTGTTGTTGTTGTTGTTGTTGTTTAGGGTTGTTGTGGTTGTTGTTGTTTAGGGTTGTTGTTGTTGTTGTTGTTATTTAGGGTTGTTGTTGTTGTTGTTGTTATTTACGGTTGTTGTTCTTGTTGTTGTTGTTGTTGTTGTTGTTTAGGGGTTGTTGTTCTTGTTGTTTTATTTAGGGTTATTGTTGTTGTTGTTGTTGTTGTTGTTGTTATTTAGGGTTGTTGTTGTTGTTGTTTTTGTTGTTTAGGGGTGTTGTTGTTGTTGTTTTATTTAAGGTTATTGTTGTTGCTGTTGTTGTTGTTATTTAGGGTTGTTGTTGTTGTTGTTGTTGTTGTTTAGGGTTGTTGTTGTTGTTGTTGTTGTTGTTATTTAGGGTTGTTGTTGTTACTGTCGTTATTTAGGGTTGTTGTTCCTGTTGTTCTTGTTGTTGTTGTTGTTGTTGTTTAGGGGTTGTTGTACTTGTTGTTTTATTTAGGGTTATTGTTGTTGTTGTTGTTGTTGTTGTTGTTATTTAGGGTTGTTGTTGTTGTTGTTGTTGTTTTTGTTGTTTAGGGTTGTTGTTGTTGTTGTTGTTGTTTTATTTAAGGTTATTGTTGTTGCTGTTGTTGTTGTTATTTAGGGTTGTTGTTGTTGTTGTTGTTGTTTAGGGTTGTTGTTGTTGTTGGTGTTGTTCTTATTTAGGGTGGTTGTTGTTTTTGTTGTTGTTATTGTTGCAACTTGTTTAGGGTTCAGGGTTTAGGGAAAGGTTTTATTATTGTTGTTGTTGTTGTTGTTATTTAGTGTTGTTGTTGTTGTTTAGGGTTGTTGTTGTTGTTGTTGTTATTTAGGGTTGTTGTGGTTGTTGTTGTTTGGGTTTGTTGTAGTTGTTGTTGTTATTTAGGGTTGTTGTTGTTGTTGTTGTTATTTAGGGTTGTTGTTGTTGTTGTTGTTGTTGTTGTTGTTTAGGGGTTGTTGTTCTTGTTGTTTTATTTAGGGTTATTGTTGTTGTTGTTATTTAGGGTTGTTGTTGTTGTTGTTGTCTTTGTTGTTTAGGGTTGTTGTTGTAGTTGTTTTATTTAGGGTTATTGTTGTTGCTGTTGTTGTTGTTATTTAGGGTTGTTGTTGTTGTTGTTGTTTAGGGTTGTTGTTGTTGTTGTTGTTGTTGTTGTTTAGGGTGGTTGTTGTTGTTGTTGTTGTTATTGTTGCAAATTGTTTAGGGTTCAGGTTTTAGGGAAAGGTTTTATTATTGTTGTTGTTGTTGTTGTTATTTAGTGTTGTTGTTATTGTTTAGGGTTGTTGTTGTTGTTGTTGTTGTTGTTGTTGTTTAGGGTTGTTGTTGTTGTTGTTTAGGGTTATTGTTGTTGTTGTTGTTATTTAGGGTTGTTGTTGTTGTTGTTGTTGTTATTTAGGGTTGTTGTTGTTGTTGTTGTTGTTGTTGTTGTTGTTGTTGTTGTTTAGGGGTTGTTGTTCTTGTTGTTTTATTTAGGGTTATTGTTGTTGTTGTTGTTGTTATTGTTGTTGCTGTTGTTGTTTTTATTTAGGGTTGTTGTTGTTGTTGTTGTTGTTTAGGGTTGTTGTTGTTGTTGTTGTTGTTGTTGTTATTTAGGGTGGTTGTTGATGTTGTTGTTGTTATTGTTGAAACTTGTTTAGGGTTCAGGGTTTAGGGAAAGGTTTTATTATTGTTGTTGTTGTTGTTATTTAGTGTTGTTGTTGTTGTTTAGGGTTGTTGTTGTTGTTGTTGTTATTTAGGGTTGTTGTGGTTGTTGTTGTTTGGGGTTGTTGTAGTTGTTGTTGTTATTTAGGGTTGTTGTTGTTGTTGTTGTTATTTAGGGTTGTTGTTGTTGTTGTTGTTGTTGTTGTTTAGGGTTTGTTGTTCTTGTTGTTTTATTTAGGGTTATTGTTGTTGTTGTTGTTGTTGTTATTTAGGGTTGTTGTTGTTGTTGTTGTTGTCTTTGTTGTTTAGGGTTGTTGTTGTTGTTGTTTAATTTAGGGTTATTGTTGTTGCTGTTGTTGTTGTTATTTAGGGTTGTTGTTGTTGTTGTTGTTGTTGTTTAGGGTTGTTGTTCTTGTTATTTAGGGTTGTTGTTGTTGTTGTTGTTGTTATTGTTGCAACTTGTTTAGGGTTCAGGGTTTAGGAAAAGGTTTTATTATTGTTGTTGTTGTTGTTATTTAGTGTTGTTGTTATTGTTTAGGGTTGTTGTTGTTGTTGTTGTTTAGGGTTGTTGTGGTTGTTGTTGTTTAGGGTTGTTGTTGTTGTTGTCGTTATTTAGGGTTGTTGTTGTTGTTGTTGTTATTTAGGGTTGTTGTTCTTGTTGTTCTTGTTATTGTTGTTATTGTTGTTGTTGTTGTTGTTTAGGGTTGTTGTTGTTGTTGTTGATGTTGTTATTTAGGGTGGTTGTTGTTGTTGTTGTTGTTATTGTTGCAACTTGTTTAGGGTTCACGGTTTAGGGAAAGGTTTTATTATTGTTGTTGTTGTTGTTATTTAGTGTTGTTGTTGTTGTTTAGGGTTGTTGTTCTTGTTGTTTTTGTTGTTGTTGTTATTTAGGGTTGTTGTGGTTGTTGTTGTTTGGGGTTGTTGTAGTTGTTGTTGTTATTTAGGGTTGTTGTTGTTGTTGTTGTTATTTTGGGTTGTTGTTGTTGTTGTTTAGGGGTTGTTGTTCTTGTTGTTTTATTTAGGGTTATTGTTGTTGTTGTTGTTGTTGTTATTTAGGGTTGTTGTTGTTGTTGTTGTTGTTGTCTTTGTTGTTTAGGGTTGTTGTTGTTGTTGTTTTATTTAGGGTTATTGTTGTTGCTGTTGTTGTTGTTGTTATTTAGGGTTGTTGTTGTTGTTGTTGTTGTTGTTTAGGGTTGTTGTTGTTGTTGTTATTTAGGGTGGTTGTTTTTGTTGTTGTTGTTATTGTTGCAACTTGTTTAGGGTTCAGGGTTTAGGGAAAACTTTTATTATTGTTGTTGTTGTTGTTATTTAGTGTTGTTGTTATTGTTTAGGGTTGTTGTTGTTGTTGTTGTTGTTGTTGTTTAGGGTTGTTGTGGTTGTTGTTGTTTAGGGTTATTGTTGTTGTTGTTGTTATTTAGGGTTGTTGTTGTTGTTGTTGTTATTTAGGGTTGTTGTTCTTGTTGTTGTTGTTGTTGTTGTTGTTGTTGTTTAGGGGTTGTTGTTCTTGTTGTTTTATTTAGGGTTATTGTTGTTGTTGTTGTTTAGGGTTGTTGTTGTGTTTGTTTTATTTAAGGTTATTGTTGTTGCTGTGGTTGTTGTTATTTAGGGTTGTTGTTGTTGTTGTTGTTGTTGTTGTTTAGGGTTGTTGTTGTTGTTGTTGTTGTTATTTAGGGTTGTTGTTGTTGTTGTTGTTGTTGTTGTTATTGTTGCAACTTGTTTAGGGTTCAGGGTTTAGGAAAGGTTTTATTATTGTTGTTGTTGTTAGTTAGTGTTGTTGTTGTTGTTTAGGGTTGTTGTTGTTGTTGTTGTTGTTTAGGGTTGTTGTGGTTGTTGTTGTTTAGGGTTGTTGTTGTTGTTGTTGTTATTTAGGGTTGTTGTTGTTGTTGTTGTTATTTACGGTTGTTGTTCTTGTTGTTGTTGTTGTTGTTGTTGTTTAGGGGTTGTTGTTCTTGTTGTTTTATTTAGGGTTATTGTTGTTGTTGTTGTTGTTGTTGTTGTTATTTAGGGTTGTTGTTGTTGTTGTTTTTGTTGTTTAGGGGTGTTGTTGTTGTTGTTTTATTTAAGGTTATTGTTGTTGCTGTTGTTGTTGTTATTTAGGGTTGTTGTTGTTGTTGTTGTTGTTGTTTAGGGTTGTTGTTGTTGTTGTTGTTGTTGTTATTTAGGGTGGTTGTTGTTGTTGTTGTTGTTATTGTTGCTACTTGTTTAGGGTTCAGGGTTTAGGGAAAGGTTTTATTGCTGTTGTTGTTGTTGTTATTTAGGGTTGTTGTTGTTGTTTAGGGTTGTTGTTGTTGTTGTTGTTGTTGTTGTTGTTGTTGTTGTTGTTTAGGGTTGTTGTGGTTGTTGTTGTTTAGGGTTGTTGTTGTTGTTTTTGTTATTTAGGGTTGTTGTTGTTGTTGTTATTATTTAGGGTTGTTGTTGTTGTTGTTGTTTAGGGGTTGTTGTTCTTGTTGTTGTTGTTGTTGTTGTTATTGTTATTTGGGGTTGTTGTTGTTGTTGTTGTTCCGTTGTTTTTGTTCTTGTTGTTATTTAGGGTTATTATTGTTGTTCTTGTTGTTATTTAGGGTTGTTGTTGTTGTTGTTGTTGTTGTTGTTGTTGTTGTTATTGTTGCAACTTGCTTAGGGTTCAGGGTTTAGGGAAAGGTTTTATTATTGTTGTTGTTGTTAGTTAGTGTTGTTGTTGTTGTTCAGGGTTATTGTTGTTGTTGTTGTTGTTTAGGGTTGTTGTGGTTGTTGTTGTTTAGGGTTGTTGTTGTTGTTGTTGTTATTTAGGGTTGTTGTTGTTGTTGTTGTTATTTAGGGTTGTTGTTCTTGTTGTTGTTGTTGTTGTTGTTGTTTAGGGGTTGTTGTTCTTGTTGTTTTATTTAGGGTTATTGTTGTTGTTGTTGTTGTTGTTGTTATTTAGGGTTGTTGTTGTTGTTGTTGTTGTTTTTGTTGTTTAGGGTTGTTGTTGTTGTTGTTTTATTTGAAGTTATTGTTGTTGCTGTTGTTGTTGTTATTTAGGGTTGTTGTTGTTGTTGTTTAGGGTTGTTGTTGTTGTTGTTGTTGTTGTTGTTATTTAGGGTGGTTGTTGTTGTTGTTGTTGTTATTGTTGCTACTTGTTTAGGGTTCAGGGTTTAGGGAAAGGTTTTATTGTTGTTGTTGTTGTTGTTATTTAGTGTTGTTGTTGTTGTTTAGGGTTGTTGTTGTTGTTGTTGTTATTTAGTGTTGTTGTTGTTGTTGTTATTTCGGGTTTTTGTTGTTGTTGTTGTTGTTGTTGTTGTTTAGGGGTTGTTGTTCTTGTTGTTTTATTTAGGGTTATTGTTGTTGTTGTTGTTGTTGTTGTTATTTAGGGTTATTATTGTTGTTGTTGTTGTTTTTGTTGTTTAGGGTTGTTGTTGTTGTTATTTAGTGTTGTTGTTGTTGTTTAGGGTTGTTGTTGTTGTTGTTATTTAGGGTTGTTGTGGTTGTTGTTGTTTGGGGTTGTTGTAGTTGTTGTTGTTATTTAGGGTTGTTGTTGTTGTTGTTGTTATTTAGGGTTATTGTTGTTGTTGTTGTTGTTGTTGTTTAGGGGTTGTTGTTCTTGTTGTTTTATTTAGGGTTATTGTTGTTGTTGTTGTTGTTGTTGTTGTTGTTGTTGTTGTTATTTAGGGTTGTTGTTGTTGTTGTTGTTATTTAGGGTTGTTGTTCTTGTTGTTGTTGTTGTTGTTGTTGTTGTTGTTGTTGTTGTTGTTTAGGGGTTGTTGTTCTTGTTGTTGTTATTTAGGGTGGTTGTTGTTGTTGTTGTTGTTATTGTTGCAACTTGTTTAGGGTTCAGGGTTTAGGGAAAGGTTTTATTATTGTTGTTGTTGTTGTTATTTAGTGTTGTTGTTGTTGTTTAGGGTTGTTGTTGTTGTTGTTGTTGTTGTTGTTGTTGTCTTTGTTGTTTAGGGTTGTTGTTGTTGTTGTTTTATTTAGGGTTATTGTTGTTGTTGTTGTTGTTGTTATTTAGGGTTGTTGTTATTGTTGTTGTTGTTTAGGGTTGTTGTTGTTGTTATTTAGGGTGGTTGTTGTTGTTGTTGTTGTTATTGTTGCAACTTGTTTAGGGTTCAGGGTTTAGGGAAAGGTTTTATTATTGTTGTTGTTGTTATTTAGTGTTGTTGTTGTTGTTGTTTAGGGTTGTTGTGGTTGTTGTTGTTTGGGGTTGTTGTTGTTGTTGTTGTTGTTGTTTAGGGTTGTTGTTGTTGTTATTTAGGGTTGTTGTTGTTGTTGTTGTTGTTATTGTTGCAACTTGTTTAGGGTTCAGGGTTTAGGGAAAGGTTTTATTATTGTTGTTGTTGTTGTTATTTAGTGTTGTTGTTATTGTTTAGGGTTGTTGTTGTTGTTGGTGTTGTTGTTTAGGGTTGTTGTGGTTGTTGTTGTTTAGGGTTGTTGTTGTTGTTGTCGTTATTTAGGGTTGTTGTTGTTGTTGTTGTTATTTAGGGTTGTTGTTCTTGTTGTTCTTGTTGTTGTTGTTATTGTTGTTGTTGTTACTGTTTAGGGTTGTTGTTGTTGTTGTTGATGTTGTTATTTAGGGTGGTTGTTGTTGTTGTTGTTGTTATTGTTGCAACTTGTTTATTGTTCAGGGTTTAGGGAAAGGTTTTATTATTGTTGTTGTTGTTGTTATTTAGTGTTGTTGTTGTTGTTTAGGGTTGTTGTTGTTGTTGTTTTTGTTGTTGTTGTTATTTAGGGTTGTTGTGGTTGTTGTTGTTTGGGGTTGTTGTAGTTGTTGTTGTTATTTAGGGTTGTTGTTGTTGTTGTTGTTATTTAGGGTTGTTGTTGTTGTTGTTTAGGGGTTGTTGTTCTTGTTGTTTTATTTAGGGTTATTGTTGTTGTTGTTGTTGTTGTTATTTAGGGTTGTTGTTGTTGTTGTTGTTGTTGTCTTTGTTGTTTAGGGTTGTTGTTGTTGTTGTTGTTGTTGTTGTTATTTAGGGTGGTTGTTGTTGTTGTTGTTGTTATTGTTGCTACTTGTTTAGGGTTCAGGGTTTAGGGAAAGGTTTTATTGTTGTTGTTGTTGTTGTTATTTAGTGTTGTTGTTGTTGTTTAGGGTTGTTGTTGTTGTTGTTGTTGTTATTTAGTGTTGTTGTTGTTGTTGTTATTTAGGGTTTTTGTTGTTGTTGTTGTTGTTGTTGTTGTTTAGGGGTTGTTGTTCTTGTTGTTTTATTTAGGGTTATTGTTGTTGTTGTTGTTGTTGTTGTTATTTAGGGTTATTATTGTTGTTGTTGTTGTTTTTGTTGTTTAGGGTTGTTGTTGTTGTTATTTAGTGTTGTTGTTGTTGTTTAGGGTTGTTGTTGTTGTTGTTATTTAGGGTTGTTGTGGTTGTTGTTGTTTGGGGTTGTTGTCGTTGTTGTTGTTATTTAGGGTTGTTGTTGTTGTTGTTGTTATTTAGGGTTATTGTTGTTGTTGTTGTTGTTGTTTAGGGGTTGTTGTTCTTGTTGTTTTATTTAGGGTTATTGTTGTTGTTGTTGTTGTTGTTGTTGTTGTTGTTGTTGTTGTTGTTATTTAGGGTTGTTGTTGTTGTTGTTGTTATTTAGGGTTGTTGTTGTTGTTGTTGTTGTTGTTGTTGTTTAGGGGTTGTTGTTCTTGTTGTTGTTATTTAGGGTGGTTGTTGTTGTTGTTGTTGTTATTGTTGCAACTTGTTTAGGGTTCAGGGTTTAGGGAAAGGTTTTATTATTGTTGTTGTTGTTGTTATTTAGTGTTGTTGTTGTTGTTTAGGGTTGTTGTTGTTGTTGTTGTTGTTGTTGTTGTTGTTGTTGTCTTTGTTGTTTAGGGTTGTTGTTGTTGTTGTTTTATTTAGGGTTATTGTTGTTGTTGTTGTTGTTGTTATTTAGGGTTGTTGTTATTGTTGTTGTTGTTTAGGGTTGTTGTTGTTGTTGTTGTTATTTAGGGTGGTTGTTGTTGTTGTTGTTGTTATTGTTGCAACTTGTTTAGGGTTCAGGGTTTAGGGAAAGGTTTTATTATTGTTGTTGTTGTTGTTATTTAGTGTTGTTGTTGTTGTTGTTTAGGGTTGTTGTTGTTGTTGTTGTTTGGGGTTGTTGTTGTTGTTGTTGTTGTTTAGGGTTGTTGTTGTTGTTATTTAGGGTTGTTGTTGTTGTTGTTGTTGTTATTGTTGCTACTTGTTTAGGGTTCAGGGTTTAGGGAAAGGTTTTATTATTGTTGTTGTTGTTGTTATTTAGTGTTGTTGTTATTGTTTAGGGTTGTTGTTGTTGTTGTTGTTGTTGTTGTTTATGGTTGTTGTGGTTGTTGTTGTTTAGGGTTGTTGTTGTTGTTGTTGTTATTTAGGGTTGTTGTTGTTGTTGTTGTTATTTAGGGTTGTTGTTGTTGTTGTTATTGTTGTTGTTGTTATTGTTTAGGGTTGTTGTTGTTGTTGTTGATGTTGTTATTTAGGGTGGTTGTTGTTGTTGTTGTTGTTATTGTTGCAACTTGTTTATTGTTCAGGGTTTAGGGAAAGGTTTTATTATTGTTGTTGTTGTTGTTATTTAGTGTCGTTGTTGTTGTTTAGGGTTGTTGTTGTTGTTGTTTTTGTTGTTGTTGTTATTTAGGGTTGTTGTGGTTGTTGTTGTTTGGGGTTGTTGTAGTTGTTGTTGTTATTTAGGGTTGTTGTTGTTGTTGTTGTTATTTAGGGTTGTTGTTGTTGTTGTTTAGGGGTTGTTGTTCTTGTTGTTTTATTTAGGGTTATTGTTGTTGTTGTTGTTGTTGTTATTTAGGGTTGTTGTTGTTGTTGTTGTTGTTGTTGTTGTTGTTTAGGGTTGTTGTTGTTGTTGTTGTTGTTATTTAGGGTTGTTGTTGTTGTTGTTGTTATTTAGGGTTGTTGTTGTTGTTGTTGTTATTTAGGGTTATTATTGTTGTTGTTGTTGTTTTGGTTGTTTAGGGTTGTTGTTGTTGTTATTTAGTGTTGTTGTTGTTGTTTAGGGTTGTTGTTGTTGTTGTTATTTAGGGTTGTTGTGGTTGTTGTTGTTTGGGGTTGTTGTAGTTGTTGTTGTTATTTAGGGTTGTTGTTGTTGTTGTTATTTAGGGTTATTGTTGTTGTTGTTGTTGTTGTTGTTGTTTAGGGGTTGTTGTTCTTGTTGTTTTATTTAGGGTTATTGTTGTTGTTGTTGTTGTTGTTGTTGTTGTTGTTGTTGTTGTTGTTGTTGTTGTTGTTGTTATTTAGGGTTGTTGTTGTTGTTGTTATTTAGGGTTGTTGTTCTTGTTGTTGTTGTTGTTGTTGTTGTTGTTGTTGTTGTTGTTGTTGTTGTTGTTGTTTAGGGGTTGTTGTTCTTGTTGTTGTTATTTAGGGTGGTTGTTGTTGTTGTTGTTGTTATTGTTGCAACTTGTTTAGGGTTCAGGGTTTAGGGAAAGGTTTTATTATTGTTGTTGTTGTTGTTATTTAGTGTTGTTGTTGTTGTTTAGGGTTGTTGTTGTTGTTGTTGTTGTTGTCTTTGTTGTTTAGGGTTGTTGTTGTTGTTGTTTTATTTAGTGTTATTGTTGTTGTTGTTGTTGTTGTTATTTAGGGTTGTTGTTATTGTTGTTGTTGTTTAGGGTTGTTGTTGTTGTTGTTGTTGTTATTTAGGGTGGTTGTTGTTGTTGTTGTTGTTATTGTTGCAACTTGTTTAGGGTTCAGGGTTTAGGGAAAGGTTTTATTATTGTTGTTGTTGTTGTTATTTAGTGTTGTTGTTGTTGTTGTTTAGGGTTGTTGTGGTTGTTGTTGTTTGGGGTTGTTGTTGTTGTTGTTGTTGTTGTTAAGGGTTGTTGTTGTTGTTATTTAGGGTTGTTGTTGTTGTTGTTGTTGTTATTGTTGCAACTTGTTTAGGGTTCAGGGTTTAGGGAAAGGTTTTATTATTGTTGTTGTTGTTGTTATTTAGTGTTGTTGTTGTTGTTTAGGGTTGTTGTTGTTGTTGTTGTTGTTGTTGTTTAGGGTTGTTGTGATTGTTGTTGTTTAGGGTTGTTGTTGTTGTTGTTGTTATTTAGGGTTGTTGTTGTTGTTGTTGTTATTTAGGGTTGTTGTTCTTGTTGTTCTTGTTGTTGTTGTTATTGTTGTTGTTGTTATTGTTTAGGATTGTTGTTGTTGTTGTTGATGTTGTTATTTAGGGTGGTTGTTGTTGTTGTTGTTGTTATTGTTGCAACTTGTTTAGGGTTCAGGGTTTAGGGAAAGGTTTTATTATTGTTGTTGTTGTTGTTATTTAGTGTTGTTGTTGTTGTTTAGGGTTGTTGTTGTTGTTGTTTTTGTTGTTGTTGTTATTTAGGGTTGTTGTGGTTGTTGTTGTTTGGGGTTGTTGTAGTTGTTGTTGTTATTTAGGGTTGTTGTTGTTGTTGTTGTTATTTAGGGTTGTTGTTGTTGTTGTTTAGGGGTTGTTGTTCTTGTTGTTTTATTTAGGGTTGTTGTTGTTGTTGTTGTTGTTGTTATTTAGGGTTGTTGTTGTTGTTGTTGTTGTTGTTGTTGTTGTTTAGGGTTGTTGTTGTTGTTGTTGTTGTTATTTAGGGTTGTTGTTATTTAGGGTTGTTGTTGTTGTTGTTGTTATTTAGGGTTGTTGTTGTTGTTGTTGTTGTTGTTGTTGTTGTTGTTTAGGGGTTGTTGTTCTTGTTGTTTTATTTAGGGTTATTGTTGTTGTTGTTGTTTGGGGTTGTTGTTGTGTTTGTTTTATTTAAGGTTATTGTTGTTGTTGTTGTTGTTGTTATTTAGGGTTGTTGTTGTTGTTGTTGTTGTTGTTGTTTAGGGTTGTTGTTGTTGTTGTTGTTGTTATTTAGGGTTGTTGTTGTTGTTGTTGTTGTTGTTGTTGTTTAGGGGTTGTTGTTCTTGTTGTTGTTATTTAGGGTGGTTGTTGTTGTTGTTGTTGTTATTGTTGCAACTTGTTTAGGGTTCAGGGTTTAGGGAAAGGTTTTATTATTGTTGTTGTTGTTGTTATTTAGTGTTGTTGTTGTTGTTTAGGGTTGTTGTTGTTGTTGTTGTTGTTGTTGTTGTTGTTGTTGTCTTTGTTGTTTAGGGTTGTTGTTGTTGTTGTTTTATTTAGGGTTATTGTTGTTGTTGTTGTTGTTGTTATTTAGGGTTGTTGTTGTTGTTGTTGTTGTTTAGGGTTGTTGTTGTTGTTGTTGTTATTTAGGGTGGTTGTTGTTGTTGTTGTTGTTATTGTTGCAACTTGTTTAGGGTTCAGGGTTTAGGGAAAGGTTTTATTATTGTTGTTGTTGTTGTTATTTAGTGTTGTTGTTGTTGTTGTTTAGGGTTGTTGTTGTTGTTGTTGTTTGGGGTTGTTGTTGTTGTTGTTGTTGTTTAGGGTTGTTGTTGTTGTTATTTAGGGTTGTTGTTGTTGTTGTTGTTGTTATTGTTGCTACTTGTTTAGGGTTCAGGGTTTAGGGAAAGGTTTTATTATTGTTGTTGTTGTTGTTATTTAGTGTTGTTGTTATTGTTTAGGGTTGTTGTTGTTGTTGTTGTTGTTGTTGTTTATGGTTGTTGTGGTTGTTGTTGTTTAGGGTTGTTGTTGTTGTTGTTGTTATTTAGGGTTGTTGTTGTTGTTGTTGTTATTTAGGGTTGTTGTTGTTGTTGTTATTGTTGTTGTTGTTATTGTTTAGGGTTGTTGTTGTTGTTGTTGTTGTTGTTATT
The DNA here is from genome assembly GCA_947179395.2 of Pulicaria dysenterica. Classification (NCBI taxonomy): domain Eukaryota; kingdom Viridiplantae; phylum Streptophyta; class Magnoliopsida; order Asterales; family Asteraceae; genus Pulicaria; species Pulicaria dysenterica. The sequence goes on along the minus strand of OX359289.1, from coordinate 55,979,223 downwards.
TAGGGTGGTTGTTGTTGTTGTTGTTGTTATTGTTGCAACTTGTTTATTGTTCAGGGTTTAGGGAAAGGTTTTATTATTGTTGTTGTTGTTGTTATTTAGTGTTGTTGTTGTTGTTTAGGGTTGTTGTTGTTGTTGTTTTTGTTGTTGTTGTTATTTAGGGTTGTTGTGGTTGTTGTTGTTTGGGGTTGTTGTTGTTGTTGTTGTTATTTAGGGTTGTTGTTGTTGTTGTTGTTATTTAGGGTTGTTGTTGTTGTTGTTTAGGGGTTGTTGTTCTTGTTGTTTTATTTAGGGTTATTGTTGTTGTTGTTGTTGTTGTTATTTAGGGTTGTTGTTGTTGTTGTTGTTGTTGTCTTTGTTGTTTAGGGTTGTTGTTGTTGTTGTTGTTGTTATTTAGGGTTGTTGTTATTTAGGGTTGTTGTTGTTGTTGTTGTTATTTAGGGTTGTTGTTGTTGTTGTTGTTGTTGTTGTTGTTGTTGTTTAGGGGTTGTTGTTCTTGTTGTTTTATTTAGGGTTATTGTTGTTGTTGTTGTTTAGGGTTGTTGTTGTGTTTGTTTTATTTAAGGTTATTGTTGTTGCTGTGGTTGTTGTTATTTAGGGTTGTTGTTGTTGTTGTTGTTGTTGTTGTTTAGGGTTGTTGTTGTTGTTGTTGTTGTTATTTAGGGTTGTTGTTGTTGTTGTTGTTGTTGTTGTTGTTTAGGGGTTGTTGTTCTTGTTGTTGTTATTTAGGGTGGTTGTTGTTGTTGTTGTTGTTATTGTTGCAACTTGTTTAGGGTTCAGGGTTTAGGGAAAGGTTTTATTATTGTTGTTGTTGTTGTTATTTAGTGTTGTTGTTGTTGTTTAGGGTTGTTGTTGTTGTTGTTGTTGTTGTTGTTGTTGTTGTTGTCTTTGTTGTTTAGGGTTGTTGTTGTTGTTGTTTTATTTAGGGTTATTGTTGTTGTTGTTGTTGTTGTTATTTAGGGTTGTTGTTGTTGTTGTTGTTGTTTAGGGTTGTTGTTGTTGTTGTTGTTATTTAGGGTGGTTGTTGTTGTTGTTGTTGTTATTGTTGCAACTTGTTTAGGGTTCAGGGTTTAGGGAAAGGTTTTATTATTGTTGTTGTTGTTGTTATTTAGTGTTGTTGTTGTTGTTGTTTAGGGTTGTTGTTGTTGTTGTTGTTTGGGGTTGTTGTTGTTGTTGTTGTTGTTTAGGGTTGTTGTTGTTGTTATTTAGGGTTGTTGTTGTTGTTGTTGTTGTTATTGTTGCTACTTGTTTAGGGTTCAGGGTTTAGGGAAAGGTTTTATTATTGTTGTTGTTGTTGTTATTTAGTGTTGTTGTTATTGTTTAGGGTTGTTGTTGTTGTTGTTGTTGTTGTTGTTTATGGTTGTTGTTGTTGTTGTTGTTTAGGGTTGTTGTTGTTGTTGTTGTTATTTAGGGTTGTTGTTGTTGTTGTTGTTATTTAGGGTTGTTGTTGTTGTTGTTATTGTTGTTGTTGTTATTGTTTAGGGTTGTTGTTGTTGTTGTTGTTGTTGTTATTTAGGGTGGTTGTTGTTGTTGTTGTTGTTATTGTTGCAACTTGTTTATTGTTCAGGGTTTAGGGAAAGGTTTTATTATTGTTGTTGTTGTTGTTATTTAGTGTTGTTGTTGTTGTTTAGGGTTGTTGTTGTTGTTGTTTTTGTTGTTGTTGTTATTTAGGGTTGTTGTGGTTGTTGTTGTTTGGGGTTGTTGTAGTTGTTGTTGTTATTTAGGGTTGTTGTTGTTGTTGTTGTTATTTAGGGTTGTTGTTGTTGTTGTTTAGGGGTTGTTGTTCTTGTTGTTTTATTTAGGGTTATTGTTGTTGTTGTTGTTGTTGTTATTTAGGGTTGTTGTTGTTGTTGTTGTTGTTGTCTTTGTTGTTTAGGGTTGTTGTTGTTGTTGTTGTTGTTATTTAGGGTTGTTGTTGTTGTTGTTGTTATTTAGGGTTGTTGTTGTTGTTGTTGTTATTTAGGGTTATTATTGTTGTTGTTGTTGTTTTGTTTGTTTAGGGTTGTTGTTGTTGTTATTTAGTGTTGTTGTTGTTGTTTAGGGTTGTTGTTGTTGTTGTTATTTAGGGTTGTTGTGGTTGTTGTTGTTTGGGGTTGTTGTAGTTGTTGTTGTTATTTAGGGTTGTTGTTGTTGTTGTTATTTAGGGTTATTGTTGTTGTTGTTGTTGTTGTTGTTGTTTAGGGGTTGTTGTTCTTGTTGTTTTATTTAGGGTTATTGTTGTTGTTGTTGTTGTTGTTGTTGTTGTTGTTGTTGTTGTTGTTGTTGTTGTTGTTGTTATTTAGGGTTGTTGTTGTTGTTGTTATTTAGGGTTGTTGTTGTTGTTGTTGTTGTTGTTGTTGTTGTTGTTGTTGTTGTTGTTTAGGGGTTGTTGTTCTTGTTGTTGTTATTTAGGGTGGTTGTTGTTGTTGTTGTTGTTATTGTTGCAACTTGTTTAGGGTTCAGGGTTTAGGGAAAGGTTTTATTATTGTTGTTGTTGTTGTTATTTAGTGTTGTTGTTGTTGTTTAGGGTTGTTGTTGTTGTTGTTGTTGTTGTCTTTGTTGTTTAGGGTTGTTGTTGTTGTTGTTTTATTTAGGGTTATTGTTGTTGTTGTTGTTGTTGTTATTTAGGGTTGTTGTTATTGTTGTTGTTGTTTAGGGTTGTTGTTGTTGTTGTTGTTGTTATTTAGGGTGGTTGTTGTTGTTGTTGTTGTTATTGTTGCAACTTGTTTAGGGTTCAGGGTTTAGGGAAAGGTTTTATTATTGTTGTTGTTGTTGTTATTTAGTGTTGTTGTTGTTGTTGTTTAGGGTTGTTGTGGTTGTTGTTGTTTGGGGTTGTTGTTGTTGTTGTTGTTGTTGTTAAGGGTTGTTGTTGTTGTTATTTAGGGTTGTTGTTGTTGTTGTTGTTGTTATTGTTGCAACTTGTTTAGGGTTCAGGGTTTAGGGAAAGGTTTTATTATTGTTGTTGTTGTTGTTATTTAGTGTTGTTGTTATTGTTTAGGGTTGTTGTTGTTGTTGTTGTTGTTGTTGTTTAGGGTTGTTGTGATTGTTGTTGTTTAGGGTTGTTGTTGTTGTTGTCGTTATTTAGGGTTGTTGTTGTTGTTGTTGTTATTTAGGGTTGTTGTTCTTGTTGTTCTTGTTGTTGTTGTTATTGTTGTTGTTGTTGTTGTTTAGGATTGTTGTTGTTGTTGTTGATGTTGTTATTTAGGGTGGTTGTTGTTGTTGTTGTTGTTATTGTTGCAACTTGTTTAGGGTTCAGGGTTTAGGGAAAGGTTTTATTATTGTTGTTGTTGTTGTTATTTAGTGTTGTTGTTGTTGTTTAGGGTTGTTGTTGTTGTTGTTTTTGTTGTTGTTGTTATTTAGGGTTGTTGTTGTTGTTGTTGTTTAGGGTTGTTGTAGTTGTTGTTGTTATTTAGGGTTGTTGTTGTTGTTGTTGTTATTTAGGGTTGTTGTTGTTGTTGTTTAGGGGTTGTTGTTCTTGTTGTTTTATTTAGGGTTATTGTTGTTGTTGTTGTTGTTGTTATTTAGGGTTGTTGTTGTTGTTGTTGTTGTTGTCTTTGTTGTTTAGGGTTGTTGTTGTTGTTGTTGTTGTTATTTAGGGTTGTTGTTATTTAGGGTTGTTGTTGTTGTTGTTGTTATTTAGGGTTGTTGTTGTTGTTGTTGTTGTTGTTGTTGTTGTTGTTTAGGGGTTGTTGTTCTTGTTGTTTTATTTAGGGTTATTGTTGTTGTTGTTGTTTAGGGTTGTTGTTGTGTTTGTTTTATTTAAGGTTATTGTTGTTGTTGTTGTTGTTGTTATTTAGGGTTGTTGTTGTTGTTGTTGTTGTTGTTGTTTAGGGTTGTTGTTGTTGTTGTTGTTGTTATTTAGGGTTGTTGTTGTTGTTGTTGTTGTTGTTGTTATTGTTGCAACTTGTTTAGGGTTCAGGGTTTAGGAAAGGTTTTATTATTGTTGTTGTTGTTGTTAGTTAGTGTTGTTGTTGTTGTTTAGGGTTGTTGTTGTTGTTGTTGTTGTTTAGGGTTGTTGTGGTTGTTGTTGTTTAGGGTTGTTGTTGTTGTTGTTGTTATTTAGGGTTGCTGTTGTTGTTGTTGTTATTTACGGTTGTTGTTCTTGTTGTTGTTGTTGTTGTTGTTGTTTAGGGGTTGTTGTTCTTGTTGTTTTATTTAGGGTTATTGTTGTTGTTGTTGTTGTTGTTGTTGTTATTTAGGGTTGTTGTTGTTGTTGTTGTTTTTGTTGTTTAGGGGTGTTGTTGTTGTTGTTTTATTTAAGGTTATTGTTGTTGTTGTTGTTGTTGTTATTTAGGGTTGTTGTTGTTGTTGTTGTTGTTGTTTAGGGTTGTTGTTGTTGTTGTTGTTGTTGTTATTTAGGGTGGTTGTTGTTGTTGTTGTTGTTATTGTTGCTACTTGTTTAGGGTTCAGGGTTTAGGGAAAGGTTTTATTGCTGTTGTTGTTGTTGTTATTTAGTGTTGTTGTTGTTGTTTAAGGTGGTTGTTGTTGTTGTTGTTGTTGTTGTTGTTGTTGTTTAGGGTTGTTGTGGTTGTTGTTGTTTAGGGTTGTTGTTGTTGTTTTTGTTATTTAGGGTTGTTGTTGTTGTTATTATTTAGGGTTGTTGTTGTTGTTGTTGTTTAGGGGTTGTTGTTGTTGTTGTTGTTGTTGTTGTTGTTATTGTTATTTGGGGTTGTTGTTGTTGTTGTTGTTCCGTTGTTTTTGTTCTTGTTGTTATTTAGGGTTATTATTGTTGTTCTTGTTGTTATTTAGGGTTGTTGTTGTTGTTGTTGTTGTTGTTGTTGTTGTTGTTATTGTTGCAACTTGTTTAGGGTTCAGGGTTTAGGGAAAGGTTTTATTATTGTTGTTGTTGTTGTTACTTAGTGTTGTTGTTGTTGTTCAGGGTTATTGTTGTTGTTGTTGTTGTTTAGGATTGTTGTGGTTGTTGTTGTTTAGGGTTGTTGTTGTTGTTGTTGTTATTTAGGGTTGTTGTTGTTGTTGTTGTTATTTAGGGTTGTTGTTCTTGTTGTTGTTGTTGTTGTTGTTGTTTAGGGGTTGTTGTTCTTGTTGTTTTATTTAGGGTTATTGTTGTTGTTGTTGTTGTTGTTGTTATTTAGGGTTGTTGTTGTTGTTGTTGTTGTTGTTTTTGTTGTTTAGGGTTGTTGTTGTTGTTGTTTTATTTGAGGTTATTGTTGTTGCTGTTGTTGTTGTTATTTAGGGTTGTTGTTGTTGTTATTTAGGGTTGTTGTTGTTGTTGTTGTTCTTGTTATTTAGGGTGGTTGTTGTTGTTGTTGTTGTTATTGTTGCTACTTGTTTAGGGTTCAGGGTTTAGGGAAAGGTTTTATTGTTGTTGTTGTTGTTGTTATTTAGTGTTGTTGTTGTTGTTTAGGGTTGTTGTTGTTGTTGTTGTTATTTAGTGTTGTTGTTGTTGTTATTTAGGGTTTTTGTTGTTGTTGTTGTTGTTGTTGTTGTTGTTTAGGGGTTGTTGTTCTTGTTGTTTTATTTAGGGTTATTGTTGTTGTTGTTGTTGTTGTTGTTATTTAGGGTTATTATTGTTGTTGTTGTTGTTTTTGTTGTTTAGGGTTGTTGTTGTTGTTATTTAGTGTTGTTGTTGTTGTTTAGGGTTGTTGTTGTTGTTGTTATTTAGGGTTGTTGTGGTTGTTGTTGTTTGGGGTTGTTGTAGTTGTTGTTGTTATTTAGGGTTGTTGTTGTTGTTGTTGTTTAGGGTTGTTGTTGTTGTTGTTGTTGTTATTTAGGGTTGTTGTTGTTGTTGTTGTTGTTGTTATTGTTGCAACTTGTTTAGGGTTCAGGGTTTAGGAAAAGGTTTTATTATTGTTGTTGTTGTTGTTATTTAGTGTTGTTGTTATTGTTTAGGGTTGTTGTTGTTGTTGTTGTTTAGGGTTGTTGTGGTTGTTGTTGTTTAGGGTTGTTGTTGTTGTCGTTATTTAGGGTTGTTGTTGTTGTTGTTGTTATTTAGGGTTGTTGTTCTTGTTGTTCTTGTTATTGTTGTTATTGTTGTTGTTGTTGTTGTTTAGGGTTGTTGTTGTTGTTGTTGATGTTGTTATTTAGGGTGGTTGTTGTTGTTGTTGTTGTTATTGTTGCAACTTGTTTAGGGTTCACGGTTTAGGGAAAGGTTTTATTATTGTTGTTGTTGTTGTTATTTAGTGTTGTTGTTGTTGTTTAGGGTTGTTGTTGTTGTTGTTTTTGTTGTTGTTGTTATTTAGGGTTGTTGTGGTTGTTGTTGTTTGGGGTTGTTGTAGTTGTTGTTGTTATTTAGGGTTGTTGTTGTTGTTGTTGTTATTTAGGGTTGTTGTTGTTGTTGTTTAGGGGTTGTTGTTCTTGTTGTTTTATTTAGGGTTATTGTTGTTGTTGTTGTTGTTGTTATTTAGGGTTGTTGTTGTTGTTGTTGTTGTTGTCTTTGTTGTTTAGGGTTGTTGTTGTTGTTGTTTTATTTAGGGTTATTGTTGTTGCTGTTGTTGTTGTTGTTATTTAGGGTTGTTGTTGTTGTTGTTGTTGTTGTTTAGGGTTGTGGTTGTTGTTGTTGTTGTTATTTAGGGTGGTTGTTTTTGTTGTTGTTGTTATTGTTGCAACTTGTTTAGGGTTCAGGGTTTAGGGAAAACTTTTATTATTGTTGTTGTTGTTGTTATTTAGTGTTGTTGTTATTGTTTAGGGTTGTTGTTGTTGTTGTTGTTGTTGTTGTTGTTTAGGGTTGTTGTGGTTGTTGTTGTTTAGGGTTATTGTTGTTGTTGTTGTTATTTAGGGTTGTTGTTGTTGTTGTTGTTATTTAGGGTTGTTGTTCTTGTTGTTGTTGTTGTTGTTGTTGTTGTTGTTTAGGGGTTGTTGTTCTTGTTGTTTTATTTAGGGTTATTGTTGTTGTTGTTGTTTGGGGTTGTTGTTGTGTTTGTTTTATTTAAGGTTATTGTTGTTGCTGTGGTTGTTGTTATTTAGGGTTGTTGTTGTTGTTGTTGTTGTTGTTGTTTAGGGTTGTTGTTGTTGTTGTTGTTGTTATTTAAGGTTGTTGTTGTTGTTGTTGTTGTTGTTATTGTTGCAACTTGTTTAGGGTTCAGGGTTTAGGAAAGGTTTTATTATTGTTGTTGTTGTTGTTAGTTAGTGTTGTTGTTGTTGTTTAGGGTTGTTGTTGTTGTTGTTGTTGTTTAGGGTTGTTGTGGTTGTTGTTGTTTAGGGTTGTTGTTGTTGTTGTTGTTATTTAGGGTTGTTGTTGTTGTTGTTGTTATTTACGGTTGTTGTTCTTGTTGTTGTTGTTGTTGTTGTTGTTTAGGGGTTGTTGTTCTTGTTGTTTTATTTAGGGTTATTGTTGTTGTTGTTGTTGTTGTTGTTGTTATTTAGGGTTGTTGTTGTTGTTGTTTTTGTTGTTTAGGGGTGTTGTTGTTGTTGTTTTATTTAGGGTTATTGTTGTTGCTGTTGTTGTTGTTATTTAGGGTTGTTGTTGTTGTTGTTGTTGTTGTTTAGGGTTGTTGTTGTTGTTGTTGTTGTTGTTATTTAGGGTGGTTGTTGTTGTTGTTGTTGTTATTGTTGCTACTTGTTTAGGGTTCAGGGTTTAGGGAAAGGTTTTATTGCTGTTGTTGTTGTTGTTATTTAGGGTTGTTGTTGTTGTTTAGGGTTGTTGTTGTTGTTGTTGTTGTTGTTGTTGTTTAGGGTTGTTGTGGTTGTTGTTGTTTAGGGTTGTTGTTGTTGTTTTTGTTATTTAGGGTTGTTGTTGTTGTTGTTATTATTTAGGGTTGTTGTTGTTGTTGTTGTTTAGGGGTTGTTGTTCTTGTTGTTGTTGTTGTTGTTGTTATTGTTATTTGGGGTTGTTGTTGTTCCGTTGTTTTTGTTCTTGTTGTTATTTAGGGTTATTATTGTTGTTCTTGTTGTTATTTAGGGTTGTTGTTGTTGTTGTTGTTGTTGTTGTTGTTGTTGTTGTTGTTGTTATTGTTGCAACTTGCTTAGGGTTCAGGGTTTAGGGAAAGGTTTTATTATTGTTGTTGTTGTTGTTAGTTAGTGTTGTTGTTGTTGTTCAGGGTTATTGTTGTTGTTGTTGTTGTTTAGGGTTGTTGTGGTTGTTGTTGTTTAGGGTTGTTGTTGTTGTTGTTGTTATTTAGGGTTGTTGTTGTTGTTGTTGTTATTTAGGGTTGTTGTTCTTGTTGTTGTTGTTGTTGTTGTTGTTTAGGGGTTGTTGTTCTTGTTGTTTTATTTAGGGTTATTGTTGTTGTTGTTGTTGTTGTTGTTATTTAGGGTTGTTGTTGTTGTTGTTGTTGTTTTTGTTGTTTAGGGTTGTTGTTGTTGTTGTTTTATTTGAAGTTATTGTTGTTGCTGTTGTTGTTGTTATTTAGGGTTGTTGTTGTTGTTGTTTAGGGTTGTTGTTGTTGTTGTTGTTGTTGTTGTTATTTAGGGTGGTTGTTGTTGTTGTTGTTGTTATTGTTGCTACTTGTTTAGGGTTCAGGGTTTAGGGAAAGGTTTTATTGTTGTTGTTGTTGTTGTTATTTAGTGTTGTTGTTGTTGTTTAGGGTTGTTGTTGTTGTTGTTGTTATTTAGTGTTGTTGTTGTTGTTGTTATTTAGGGTTTTTGTTGTTGTTGTTGTTGTTGTTGTTGTTTAGGGGTTGTTGTTCTTGTTGTTTTATTTAGGGTTATTGTTGTTGTTGTTGTTGTTGTTGTTATTTAGGGTTATTATTGTTGTTGTTGTTGTTTTTGTTGTTTAGGGTTGTTGTTGTTGTTATTTAGTGTTGTTGTTGTTGTTTAGGGTTGTTGTTGTTGTTGTTATTTAGGGTTATTGTTGTTGTTGTTATTTAGGGTTGTTGTTGTTTGGGGTTGTTGTAGTTGATGTTGTTATTTAGGGTTGTTGTTGTTGTTGTTGTTATTTAGGGTTATTGTTGTTGTTGTTGTTGTTGTTGGTTAGGGGTTGTTGTTCTTGTTGTTTTATTTAGGGTTATTGTTGTTGTTGTTGTTGTTGTTGTTGTTGTTGTTGTTGTTATTTAGGGTTGTTGTTGTTGTTGTTGTTGTTATTTAGGGTTGTTGTTCTTGTTGTTGTTGTTGTTGTTGTTGTTGTTGTTGTTCTTGTTGTTTAGGGGTTGTTGTTCTTGTTGTTGTTATTTAGGGTGGTTGTTGTTGTTGTTGTTGTTATTGTTGCAACTTGTTTAGGGTTCAGGGTTTAGGGAAAGGTTTTATTATTGTTGTTGTTGTTGTTATTTAGTGTTGTTGTTGTTGTTTAGGGTTGTTGTTGTTGTTGTTGTTGTTGTTGTTGTTGTTGTTGTTGTTGTCTTTGTTGTTTAGGGTTGTTGTTGTTGTTGTTTTATTTAGGGTTATTGTTGTTGTTGTTGTTGTTGTTATTTAGGGTTGTTGTTATTGTTGTTGTTGTTTAGGGTTGTTGTTGTTGTTGTTGTTGTTATTTAGGGTGGTTGTTGTTGTTATTGTTGCAACTTGTTTAGGGTTCAGGGTTTAGGGAAAGGTTTTATTATTGTTGTTGTTGTTATTTAGTGTTGTTGTTGTTGTTGTTTAGGGTTGTTGTGGTTGTTGTTGTTTAGGGTTGTTGTTGTTGTTGTTGTTGTTGTTTAGGGTTGTTGTTGTTGTTATTTAGGGTTGTTGTTGTTGTTGTTGTTGTTATTGTTGCAACTTGTTTAGGGTTCAGGGTTTAGGGAAAGGTTTTATTATTGTTGTTGTTGTTGTTATTTAGTGTTGTTGTTATTGTTTAGGGTTGTTGTTGTTGTTGTTGTTGTTGTTTAGGGTTGTTGTGGTTGTTGTTGTTTAGGGTTGTTGTTGTTGTTGTTGTTATTTAGGGTTGTTGTTGTTGTTGTTGTTATTTAGGGTTGTTGTTCTTGTTGTTCTTGTTGTTGTTGTTATTGTTGTTGTTGTTATTGTTTAGGGTTGTTGTTGTTGTTGTTGTTGTTGTTATTTAGGGTGGTTGTTGTTGTTGTTGTTGTTGTTGTTATTGTTGCAACTTGTTTAGTGTTCAGGGTTTAGGGAAAGGTTTTATTATTGTTGTTGTTGTTGTTATTTAGTGTTGTTGTTGTTGTTTAGGGTTGTTGTTGTTGTTGTTTTTGTTGTTGTTGTTATTTAGGGTTGTTGTGGTTGTTGTTGTTTGGGGTTGTTGTAGTTGTTGTTGTTATTTAGGGTTGTTGTTGTTGTTGTTGTTATTTAGGGTTGTTGTTGTTGTTGTTTAGGGGTTGTTGTTCTTGTTGTTTTATTTAGGGTTATTGTTGTTGTTGTTGTTGTTGTTATTTAGGGTTGTTGTTGTTGTTGTTGTTGTTGTCTTTGTTGTTTAGGGTTGTTGTTGTTGTTGTTGTTGTTGTTGTTATTTAGGGTGGTTGTTGTTGTTGTTGTTGTTATTGTTGCTACTTGTTTAGGGTTCAGGGTTTAGGGAAAGGTTTTATTGTTGTTGTTGTTGTTGTTATTTAGTGTTGTTGTTGTTGTTTAGGGTTGTTGTTGTTGTTGTTGTTGTTATTTAGTGTTGTTGTTGTTGTTGTTATTTAGGGTTTTTGTTGTTGTTGTTGTTGTTGTTGTTGTTTAGGGTTTGTTGTTGTTGTTGTTTTATTTAGGGTTGTTGTTGTTGTTGTTGTTGTTGTTGTTATTTAGGGTTATTATTGTTGTTGTTGTTGTTTTTGTTGTTTAGGGTTGTTGTTGTTGTTATTTAGTGTTGTTGTTGTTGTTTAGGGTTGTTGTTGTTGTTGTTATTTAGGGTTGTTGTGGTTGTTGTTGTTTGGGGTTGTTGTCGTTGTTGTTGTTATTTAGGGTTGTTGTTGTTGTTGTTGTTATTTAGGGTTATTGTTGTTGTTGTTGTTGTTGTTGTTTAGGGGTTGTTGTTCTTGTTGTTTTATTTAGGGTTATTGTTGTTGTTGTTGTTGTTGTTGTTGTTGTTGTTGTTGTTATTTAGGGTTGTTGTTGTTGTTGTTGTTGTTATTTAGGGTTGTTGTTCTTGTTGTTGTTGTTGTTGTTGTTGTTGTTGTTGTTCTTGTTGTTTAGGGGTTGTTGTTCTTGTTGTTGTTATTTAGGGTGGTTGTTGTTGTTGTTGTTGTTATTGTTGCAACTTGTTTAGGGTTCAGGGTTTAGGGAAAGGTTTTATTATTGTTGTTGTTGTTGTTATTTAGTGTTGTTGTTGTTGTTTAGGGTTGTTGTTGTTGTTGTTGTTGTTGTTGTTGTTGTTGTTGTTGTTGTCTTTGTTGTTTAGGGTTGTTGTTGTTGTTGTTTTATTTAGGGTTATTGTTGTTGTTGTTGTTGTTGTTATTTAGGGTTGTTGTTGTTGTTGTTGTTGTTTAGGGTTGTTGTTGTTGTTGTTGTTGTTATTTAGGGTGGTTGTTGTTGTTATTGTTGCAACTTGTTTAGGGTTCAGGGTTTAGGGAAAGGTTTTATTATTGTTGTTGTTGTTATTTAGTGTTGTTGTTGTTGTTGTTTAGGGTTGTTGTGGTTGTTGTTGTTTGGGGTTGTTGTTGTTGTTGTTGTTGTTGTTTAGGGTTGTTGTTGTTGTTATTTAGGGTTGTTGTTGTTGTTGTTGTTGTTATTGTTGCAACTTGTTTAGGGTTCAGGGTTTAGGGAAAGGTTTTATTATTGTTGTTGTTGTTGTTATTTAGTGTTGTTGTTATTGTTTAGGGTTGTTGTTGTTGTTGTTGTTGTTGTTTAGGGTTGTTGTGGTTGTTGTTGTTTAGGGTTGTTGTTGTTGTTGTCGTTATTTAGGGTTGTTGTTGTTGTTGTTGTTATTTAGGGTTGTTGTTCTTGTTGTTCTTGTTGTTGTTGTTATTGTTGTTGTTGTTATTGTTTAGGGTTGTTGTTGTTGTTGTTGATGTTGTTATTTAGGGTGGTTGTTGTTGTTGTTGTTGTTGTTGTTATTGTTGCAACTTGTTTATTGTTCAGGGTTTAGGGAAAGGTTTTATTATTGTTGTTGTTGTTGTTATTTAGTGTTGTTGTTGTTGTTTAGGGTTGTTGTTGTTGTTGTTGTTGTTGTTGTTGTTGTTGTTGTCTTTGTTGTTTAGGGTTGTTGTTGTTGTTGTTTTATTTAGGGTTATTGTTGTTGTTGTTGTTGTTGTTATTTAGGGTTGTTGTTATTGTTGTTGTTGTTTAGGGTTGTTGTTGTTGTTGTTGTTGTTATTTAGGGTGGTTGTTGTTGTTGTTGTTGTTATTGTTGCAACTTGTTTAGGGTTCAGGGTTTAGGGAAAGGTTTTATTATTGTTGTTGTTGTTATTTAGTGTTGTTGTTGTTGTTGTTTAGGGTTGTTGTGGTTGTTGTTGTTTGGGGTTGTTGTTGTTGTTGTTGTTGTTGTTTAGGGTTGTTGTTGTTGTTATTTAGGGTTGTTGTTGTTGTTGTTGTTGTTATTGTTGCAACTTGTTTAGGGTTCAGGGTTTAGGGAAAGGTTTTATTATTGTTGTTGTTGTTGTTATTTAGTGTTGTTGTTATTGTTTAGGGTTGTTGTTGTTGTTGTTGTTGTTGTTTAGGGTTGTTGTGGTTGTTGTTGTTTAGGGTTGTTGTTGTTGTTGTCGTTATTTAGGGTTGTTGTTGTTGTTGTTGTTATTTAGGGTTGTTGTTCTTGTTGTTCTTGTTGTTGTTGTTATTGTTGTTGTTGTTATTGTTTAGGGTTGTTGTTGTTGTTGTTGATGTTGTTATTTAGGGTGGTTGTTGTTGTTGTTGTTGTTGTTGTTATTGTTGCAACTTGTTTATTGTTCAGGGTTTAGGGAAAGGTTTTATTATTGTTGTTGTTGTTGTTATTTAGTGTTGTTGTTGTTGTTTAGGGTTGTTGTTGTTGTTGTTTTTGTTGTTGTTGTTATTTAGGGTTGTTGTGGTTGTTGTTGTTTGGGGTTGTTGTAGTTGTTGTTGTTATTTAGGGTTGTTGTTGTTGTTGTTGTTATTTAGGGTTGTTGTTGTTGTTGTTTAGGGGTTGTTGTTCTTGTTGTTTTATTTAGGGTTATTGTTGTTGTTGTTGTTGTTGTTATTTAGGGTTGTTGTTGTTGTTGTTGTTGTTGTCTTTGTTGTTTAGGGTTGTTGTTGTTGTTGTTGTTGTTGTTGTTATTTAGGGTGGTTGTTGTTGTTGTTGTTGTTATTGTTGCTACTTGTTTAGGGTTCAGGGTTTAGGGAAATGTTTTATTGTTGTTGTTGTTGTTGTTATTTAGTGTTGTTGTTGTTGTTTAGGGTTGTTGTTGTTGTTGTTGTTGTTATTTAGTGTTGTTGTTGTTGTTGTTATTTAGGGTTTTTGTTGTTGTTGTTGTTGTTGTTGTTGTTTAGGGGTTGTTGTTCTTGTTGTTTTATTTAGGGTTATTGTTGTTGTTGTTGTTGTTGTTGTTATTTAGGGTTATTATTGTTGTTGTTGTTGTTTTTGTTGTTTAGGGTTGTTGTTGTTGTTATTTAGTGTTGTTGTTGTTGTTTAGGGTTGTTGTTGTTGTTGTTATTTAGGGTTGTTGTTGTTGTTGTTGTTTGGGGTTGTTGTCGTTGTTGTTGTTATTTAGGGTTGTTGTTGTTGTTGTTGTTATTTAGGGTTATTGTTGTTGTTGTTGTTGTTGTTGTTTAGGGGTTGTTGTTCTTGTTGTTTTATTTAGGGTTATTGTTGTTGTTGTTGTTGTTGTTGTTGTTGTTGTTGTTGTTATTTAGGGTTGTTGTTGTTGTTGTTGTTATTTAGGGTTGTTGTTCTTGTTGTTGTTGTTGTTGTTGTTTAGGGGTTGTTGTTCTTGTTGTTGTTATTTAGGGTGGTTGTTGTTGTTGTTGTTGTTATTGTTGCAACTTGTTTAGGGTTCAGGGTTTAGGGAAAGGTTTTATTATTGTTGTTGTTGTTGTTATTTAGTGTTGTTGTTGTTGTTTAGGGTTGTTGTTGTTGTTGTTGTTGTTGTTGTTGTTGTTGTTGTCTTTGTTGTTTAGGGTTGTTGTTGTTGTTGTTTTATTTAGGGTTATTGTTGTTGTTGTTGTTGTTGTTATTTAGGGTTGTTGTTATTGTTGTTGTTGTTTAGGGTTGTTGTTGTTGTTGTTGTTATTTAGGGTGGTTGTTGTTGTTGTTGTTGTTATTGTTGCAACTTGTTTAGGGTTCAGGGTTTAGGGAAAGGTTTTATTATTGTTGTTGTTGTTGTTATTTAGTGTTGTTGTTGTTGTTGTTTAGGGTTGTTGTGGTTGTTGTTGTTTGGGGTTGTTGTTGTTGTTGTTGTTGTTGTTGTTTAGGGTTGTTGTTGTTGTTATTTAGGGTTGTTGTTGTTGTTGTTGTTGTTATTGTTGCAACTTGTTTAGGGTTCAGGGTTTAGGGAAAGGTTTTATTATTGTTGTTGTTGTTGTTATTTAGTGTTGTTGTTATTGTTTAGGGTTGTTGTTGTTGTTGTTGTTGTTGTTGTTTATGGTTGTTGTGGTTGTTGTTGTTTAGGGTTGTTGTTGTTGTTGTCGTTATTTAGGGTTGTTGTTGTTGTTGTTGTTATTTAGGGTTGTTGTTCTTGTTGTTATTGTTGTTGTTGTTATTGTTGTTGTTGTTATTGTTTAGGGTTGTTGTTGTTGTTGTTGATGTTGTTATTTAGGGTGGTTGTTGTTGTTGTTGTTGTTATTGTTGCAACTTGTTTATTGTTCAGGGTTTAGGGAAAGGTTTTATTATTGTTGTTGTTGTTGTTATTTAGTGTTGTTGTTGTTGTTTAGGGTTGTTGTTGTTGTTGTTTTTGTTGTTGTTGTTATTTAGGGTTGTTGTGGTTGTTGTTGTTTGGGGTTGTTGTAGTTGTTGTTGTTATTTAGGGTTGTTGTTGTTGTTGTTTTTATTTAGGGTTGTTGTTGTTGTTGTTTAGGGGTTGTTGTTCTTGTTGTTTTATTTAGGGTTATTGTTGTTGTTGTTGTTGTTGTTATTTAGGGTTGTTGTTGTTGTTGTTGTTGTTGTCTTTGTTGTTTAGGGTTGTTGTTGTTGTTGTTGTTGTTATTTAGGGTTGTTGTTGTTGTTGTTGTTATTTAGGGTTGTTGTTGTTGTTGTTGTTATTTAGGGTTATTATTGTTGTTGTTGTTGTTTTGGTTGTTTAGGGTTGTTGTTGTTGTTATTTAGTGTTGTTGTTGTTGTTTAGGGTTGTTGTTGTTGTTGTTATTTAGGGTTGTTGTGGTTGTTGTTGTTTGGGGTTGTTGTAGTTGTTGTTGTTATTTAGGGTTGTTGTTGTTGTTGTTGTTATTTAGGGTTATTGTTGTTGTTGTTGTTGTTGTTGTTTAGGGGTTGTTGTTCTTGTTGTTTTATTTAGGGTTATTGTTGTTGTTGTTGTTGTTGTTGTTGTTGTTGTTGTTGTTGTTGTTGTTATTTAGGGTTGTTGTTGTTGTTGTTATTTAGGGTTGTTGTTCTTGTTGTTGTTGTTGTTGTTGTTGTTGTTGTTGTTGTTGTTGTTGTTGTTTAGGGGTTGTTGTTCTTGTTGTTGTTATTTAGGGTGGTTGTTGTTGTTGTTGTTGTTATTGTTGCAACTTGTTTAGGGTTCAGGGTTTAGGGAAAGGTTTTATTATTGTTGTTGTTGTTGTTATTTAGTGTTGTTGTTGTTGTTTAGGGTTGTTGTTGTTGTTGTTGTTGTTGTTGTTGTCTTTGTTGTTTAGGGTTGTTGTTGTTGTTGTTTTATTTAGGGTTATTGTTGTTGTTGTTGTTGTTGTTATTTAGGGTTGTTGTTATTGTTGTTGTTGTTTAGGGTTGTTGTTGTTGTTGTTGTTGTTATTTAGGGTGGTTGTTGTTGTTGTTGTTGTTATTGTTGCAACTTGTTTAGGGTTCAGGGTTTAGGGAAAGGTTTTATTATTGTTGTTGTTGTTGTTATTTAGTGTTGTTGTTGTTGTTGTTTAGGGTTGTTGTTGTTGTTGTTGTTTAGGGTTGTTGTTGTTGTTGTTGTTGTTGTTTAGGGTTGTAGTTGTTGTTGTTGTTTAGGGTTGTTGTTGTTGTTGTTGTTGTTATTGTTGCAACTTGTTTAGGGTTCAGGGTTTAGGGAAAGGTTTTATTATTGTTGTTGTTGTTGTTATTTAGTGTTGTTGTTGTTGTTTAGGGTTGTTGTTGTTGTTGTTGTTGTTGTTGTTTAGGGTTGTTGTGATTGTTGTTGTTTAGGGTTGTTGTTGTTGTTGTTGTTATTTAGGGTTGTTGTTGTTGTTGTTGTTATTTAGGGTTGTTGTTCTTGTTGTTGTTGTTGTTGTTGTTATTGTTGTTGTTGTTATTGTTTAGGGTTGTTGTTGTTGTTGTTGATGTTGTTATTTAGGGTGGTTGTTGTTGTTGTTGTTGTTATTGTTGCAACTTGTTTAGGGTTCAGGGTTTAGGGAAAGGTTTTATTATTGTTGTTGTTGTTGTTATTTAGTGTTGTTGTTGTTGTTTAGGGTTGTTGTTGTTGTTGTTTTTGTTGTTGTTGTTATTTAGGGTTGTTGTGGTTGTTGTTGTTTTGGGTTGTTGTAGTTGTTGTTGTTATTTAGGGTTGTTGTTGTTGTTGTTGTTATTTAGGGTTGTTGTTGTTGTTGTTTAGGGGTTGTTGTTCTTGTTGTTTTATTTAGGGTTATTGTTGTTGTTGTTGTTGTTGTTATTTAGGGTTGTTGTTGTTGTTGTTGTTGTTGTCTTTGTTGTTTAGGGTTGTTGTTGTTGTTGTTGTTGTTATTTAGGGTTGTTGTTGTTGTTGTTGTTATTTAGGGTTGTTGTTGTTGTTGTTGTTATTTAGGGTTGTTGTTCTTGTTGTTGTTGTTGTTGTTGTTGTTGTTTAGGGGTTGTTGTTCTTGTTGTTTTATTTAGGGTTATTGTTGTTGTTGTTGTTTGGGGTTGTTGTTGTGTTTGTTTTATTTAAGGTTATTGTTGTTGCTGTGGTTGTTGTTATTTAGGGTTGTTGTTGTTGTTGTTGTTGTTGTTGTTGTTTAGGGTTGTTGTTGTTGTTGTTGTTGTTATTTAGGGTTGTTGTTGTTGTTGTTGTTATTGTTGCAACTTGTTTAGGGTTCAGGGTTTAGGAAAGGTTTTATTATTGTTGTTGTTGTTGTTAGTTAGTGTTGTTGTTGTTGTTTAGGGTTGTTGTTGTTGTTGTTGTTGTTTAGGGTTGTTGTGGTTGTTGTTGTTTAGGGTTGTTGTTGTTGTTGTTGTTATTTAGGGTTGTTGTTGTTGTTGTTGTTATTTACGGTTGTTGTTCTTGTTGTTGTTGTTGTTGTTGTTGTTTAGGGGTTGTTGTTCTTGTTGTTTTATTTAGGGTTATTGTTGTTGTTGTTGTTGTTGTTGTTGTTATTTAGGGTTGTTGTTGTTGTTGTTGTTTTTGTTGTTTAGGGGTGTTGTTGTTGTTGTTTTATTTAAGGTTATTGTTGTTGCTGTTGTTGTTGTTATTTAGGGTTGTTGTTGTTGTTGTTGTTGTTGTTTAGGGTTGTTGTTGTTGTTGTTGTTGTTGTTATTTAGGGTGGTTGTTGTTGTTGTTGTTGTTATTGTTACTACTTGTTTAGGGTTCAGGGTTTAGGGAAAGGTTTTATTGCTGTTGTTGTTGTTGTTATTTAGTGTTGTTGTTGTTGTTTAGGGTTGTTGTTGTTGTTGTTGTTGTTGTTGTTGTTGTTGTTTAGGGTTGTTGTGGTTGTTGTTGTTTAGGGTTGTTGTTGTTGTTTTTGTTATTTAGGGTTGTTGTTGTTGTTATTATTTAGGGTTGTTGTTGTTGTTGTTGTTTAGGGGTTGTTGTTGTTGTTGTTGTTGTTGTTATTGTTATTGTTATTTGGGGTTGTTGTTGTTGTTGTTGTTCCGTTGTTTTTGTTCTTGTTGTTATTTAGGGTTATTATTGTTGTTCTTGTTGTTATTTAGGGTTGTTGTTGTTGTTGTTGTTGTTGTTGTTGTTGTTGTTGTTGTTGTTGTTATTGTTGCAACTTGTTTAGGGTTCAGGGTTTAGGGAAAGGTTTTATTATTGTTGTTGTTGTTGTTACTTAGTGTTGTTGTTGTTGTTCAGGGTTATTGTTGTTGTTGTTGTTGTTTAGGATTGTTGTGGTTGTTGTTGTTTAGGGTTGTTGTTGTTGTTGTTGTTGTTTAGGGTTGTTGTTGTTGTTGTTGTTGTTATTTAGGGTGGTTGTTGTTGTTGTTGTTGTTATTGTTGCAACTTGTTTAGGGTTCAGGGTTTAGGGAAAGGTTTTATTATTGTTGTTGTTGTTGTTATTTAGTGTTGTTGTTGTTGTTGTTTAGGGTTGTTGTGGTTGTTGTTGTTTGGGGTTGTTGTTGTTGTTGTTGTTGTTGTTAAGGGTTGTTGTTGTTGTTATTTAGGGTTGTTGTTGTTGTTGTTGTTGTTATTGTTGCAACTTGATTAGGGTTCAGGGTTTAGGGAAAGGTTTTATTATTGTTGTTGTTGTTGTTATTTAGTGTTGTTGTTATTGTTTAGGGTTGTTGTTGTTGTTGTTGTTGTTGTTGTTTAGGGTTGTTGTGATTGTTGTTGTTTAGGGTTGTTGTTGTTGTTGTCGTTATTTAGGGTTGTTGTTGTTGTTGTTGTTATTTAGGGTTGTTGTTCTTGTTGTTCTTGTTGTTGTTGTTATTGTTGTTGTTGTTATTGTTTAGGGTTGTTGTTGTTGTTGTTGATGTTGTTATTTAGGGTGGTTGTTGTTGTTGTTGTTGTTATTGTTGCAACTTGTTTAGGGTTCAGGGTTTAGGGAAAGGTTTTATTATTGTTGTTGTTGTTGTTATTTAGTGTTGTTGTTGTTGTTTAGGGTTGTTGTTGTTGTTGTTTTTGTTGTTGTTGTTATTTAGGGTTGTTGTGGTTGTTGTTGTTTGGGGTTGTTGTAGTTGTTGTTGTTATTTAGGGTTGTTGTTGTTGTTGTTGTTATTTAGGGTTGTTGTTGTTGTTGTTTAGGGGTTGTTGTTCTTGTTGTTTTATTTAGGGTTATTGTTGTTGTTGTTGTTGTTGTTATTTAGGGTTGTTGTTGTTGTTGTTGTTGTTGTTTTTGTTGTTTAGGGTTGTTGTTGTTGTTGTTGTTGTTATTTAGGGTTGTTGTTGTTGTTGTTGTTATTTAGGGTTGTTGTTGTTGTTGTTGTTATTTAGGGTTGTTGTTCTTGTTGTTGTTGTTGTTGTTGTTGTTGTTTAGGGGTTGTTGTTCTTGTTGTTTTATTTAGGGTTATTGATGTTGTTGTTGTTTGGGGTTGTTGTTGTGTTTGTTTTATTTAAGGTTATTGTTGTTGCTGTGGTTGTTGTTATTTAGGGTTGTTGTTGTTGTTGTTGTTGTTGTTGTTGTTTAGGGTTGTTGTTGTTGTTGTTGTTGTTATTTAGGGTTGTTGTTGTTGTTGTTGTTGTTATTGTTGCAACTTGTTTAGGGTTCAGGGTTTAGGAAAGGTTTTATTATTGTTGTTGTTGTTGTTAGTTAGTGTTGTTGTTGTTGTTTAGGGTTGTTGTTGTTGTTGTTGTTGTTTAGGGTTGTTGTGGTTGTTGTTGTTTAGGGTTGTTGTTGTTGTTGTTGTTATTTAGGGTTGTTGTTGTTGTTGTTGTTATTTAGGGTTGTTGTTCTTGTTGTTGTTGTTGTTGTTGTTGTTTAGGGGTTGTTGTTCTTGTTGTTTTATTTAGGGTTATTGTTGTTGTTGTTGTTGTTGTTGTTGTTATTTAGGGTTGTTGTTGTTGTTGTTGTTTTTGTTGTTTAGGGGTGTTGTTGTTGTTGTTTTATTTAAGGTTATTGTTGTTGCTGTTGTTGTTGTTATTTAGGGTTGTTGTTGTTGTTGTTGTTGTTGTTTAGGGTTGTTGTTGTTGTTGTTGTTGTTGTTATTTAGGGTGGTTGTTGTTGTTGTTGTTGTTATTGTTACTACTTGTTTAGGGTTCAGGGTTTAGGGAAAGGTTTTATTGCTGTTGTTGTTGTTGTTATTTAGTGTTGTTGTTGTTGTTTAGGGTTGTTGTTGTTGTTGTTGTTGTTGTTGTTGTTGTTGTTTAGGGTTGTTGTGGTTGTTGTTGTTTAGGGTTGTTGTTGTTGTTTTTGTTATTTAGGGTTGTTGTTGTTGTTATTATTTAGGGTTGTTGTTGTTGTTGTTGTTTAGGGGTTGTTGTTGTTGTTGTTGTTGTTGTTGTTGTTATTGTTATTTGGGGTTGTTGTTGTTGTTGTTGTTCCGTTGTTTTTGTTCTTGTTGTTATTTAGGGTTATTATTGTTGTTCTTGTTGTTATTTAGGGTTGTTGTTGTTGTTGTTGTTGTTGTTGTTGTTGTTGTTGTTGTTATTGTTGCAACTTGTTTAGGGTTCAGGGTTTAGGGAAAGGTTTTATTATTGTTGTTGTTGTTGTTACTTAGTGTTGTTGTTGTTGTTCAGGGTTATTGTTGTTGTTGTTGTTGTTTAGGATTGTTGTGGTTGTTGTTGTTTAGGGTTGTTGTTGTTGTTGTTGTTATTTAGGGTTGTTGTTGTTGTTGTTGTTATTTAGGGTTGTTGTTCTTGTTGTTGTTGTTGTTGTTGTTGTTTAGGGGTTGTTGTTCTTGTTGTTTTATTTAGGGTTATTGTTGTTGTTGTTGTTGTTGTTGTTATTTAGGGTTGTTGTTGTTGTTGTTGTTGTTGTTTTTGTTGTTTAGGGTTGTTGTTGTTGTTGTTTTATTTGAGGTTATTGTTGTTGCTGTTGTTGTTGTTATTTAGGGTTGTTGTTGTTGTTATTTAGGGTTGTTGTTGTTGTTGTTGTTATTGTTGCTACTTGTTTAGGGTTCAGGGTTTAGGGAAAGGTTTTATTGTTATTGTTGTTGTTGTTATTTAGTGTTGTTGTTGTTGTTTAGGGTTGTTGTTGTTGTTGTTGTTATTTAGTGTTGTTGTTGTTGTTGTTATTTAGGGTTTTTGTTGTTGTTGTTGTTGTTGTTGTTGTTGTTGTTTAGGGGTTGTTGTTCTTGTTGTTTTATTTAGGGTTATTGTTGTTGTTGTTGTTGTTGTTGTTGTTATTTAGGGTTATTATTGTTGTTGTTGTTGTTTTTGTTGTTTAGGGTTGTTGTTGTTGTTATTTAGTGTTGTTGTTGTTGTTTAGGGTTGTTGTTGTTGTTGTTATTTAGGGTTGTTGTGGTTGTTGTAGTTGTTGTTGTTATTTAGGGTTGTTGTTGTTGTTGTTGTTATTTAGGGTTATTGTTGTTGTTGTTGTTGTTGTTGTTTAGGGGTTGTTGTTCTTGTTGTTTTATTTAGGGTTATTGTTGTTGTTGTTGTTGTTGTTGTTGTTGTTGTTGTTGTTGTTATTTAGGGTTGTTGTTGTTGTTGTTGTTATTTAGGGTTGTTGTTCTTGTTGTTGTTGTTCTTGTTGTTTAGGGGTTGTTGTTCTTGTTGTTGTTATTTAGGGTGGTTGTTGTTGTTGTTGTTGTTATTGTTGCAACTTGTTTAGGGTTCAGGGTTTAGGGAAAGGTTTTATTATTGTTGTTGTTGTTGTTATTTAGTGTTGTTGTTGTTGTTTAGGGTTGTTGTTGTTGTTGTTGTTGTTGTTGTTGTTGTTGTTGTTGTATTTAGGGTTGTTGTTGTTGTTGTTGTTGTCTTTGTTGTTTAGGGTTGTTGTTGTTGTTGTTGTTTAGGGTTGTTGTGGTTGTTGTTGTTTAGGGTTGTTGTTGTTGTTGTTATTTAGGGTTGTTGTTGTTGTTGTTGTTATTTACGGTTGTTGTTCTTGTTGTTGTTGTTGTTGTTGTTGTTTAGGGGTTGTTGTTCTTGTTGTTTTATTTAGGGTTATTGTTGTTGTTGTTGTTGTTGTTGTTGTTGTTATTTAGGGTTGTTGTTGTTGTTGTTGTTTTTGTTGTTTAGGGGTGTTGTTGTTGTTGTTTTATTTAAGGTTATTGTTGTTGCTGTTGTTGTTGTTATTTAGGGTTGTTGTTGTTGTTGTTGTTGTTGTTTAGGGTTGTTGTTGTTGTTGTTGTTGTTGTTATTTAGGGTGGTTGTTGTTGTTGTTGTTGTTATTGTTGCTACTTGTTTAGGGTTCAGGGTTTAGGGAAAGGTTTTATTGCTGTTGTTGTTGTTGTTATTTAGTGTTGTTGTTGTTGTTTAGGGTTGTTGTTGTTGTTGTTGTTGTTGTTGTTGTTTAGGGTTGTTGTGGTTGTTGTTGTTTAGGGTTGTTGTTGTTGTTTTTGTTATTTAGGGTTGTTGTTGTTGTTATTATTTAGGGTTGTTGTTGTTGTTGTTGTTTAGGGGTTGTTGTTCTTGTTGTTGTTGTTGTTGTTGTTATTGTTATTTGGGGTTGTTGTTGTTGTTGTTGTTCCGTTGTTTTTGTTCTTGTTGTTATTTAGGGTTATTATTGTTGTTCTTGTTGTTATTTAGGGTTGTTGTTGTTGTTGTTGTTGTTGTTGTTGTTGTTGTTGTTGTTATTGTTGCAACTTGTTTAGGGTTCAGGGTTTAGGGAAAGGTTTTATTATTGTTGTTGTTGTTGTTAGTTAGTGTTGTTGTTGTTGTTCAGGGTTATTGTTGTTGTTGTTGTTGTTTAGGATTGTTGTGGTTGTTGTTGTTTAGGGTTGTTGTTGTTGTTGTTGTTATTTAGGGTTGTTGTTGTTGTTGTTGTTATTTAGGGTTGTTGTTCTTGTTGTTGTTGTTGTTGTTGTTGTTGTTTAGGGGTTGTTGTTCTTGTTGTTTTATTTAGGGTTATTGTTGTTGTTGTTGTTGTTATTGTTATTTAGGGTTGTTGTTGTTGTTGTTGTTGTTTTTGTTGTTTAGGGTTGTTGTTGTTGTTGTTTTATTTGAGGTTATTGTTGTTGCTGTTGTTGTTGTTATTTAGGGTTGTTGTTGTTGTTATTTAGGGTTGTTGTTGTTGTTGTTGTTCTTGTTATTTAGGGTGGTTGTTGTTGTTGTTGTTGTTATTGTTGCTACTTGTTTAGGGTTCAGGGTTTAGGGAAAGGTTTTATTGTTGTTGTTGTTGTTGTTATTTAGTGTTGTTGTTGTTGTTTAGGGTTGTTGTTGTTGTTGTTGTTATTTAGTGTTGTTGTTGTTGTTGTTATTTAGGGTTTTTGTTGTTGTTGTTGTTGTTGTTGTTGTTGTTTAGGGGTTGTTGTTCTTGTTGTTTTATTTAGGGTTATTGTTGTTGTTGTTGTTGTTGTTGTTATTTAGGGTTATTATTGTTGTTGTTGTTGTTTTTGTTGTTTAGGGTTGTTGTTGTTGTTATTTAGTGTTGTTGTTGTTGTTTAGGGTTGTTGTTGTTGTTGTTATTTAGGGTTGTTGTGGTTGTTGTTGTTTGGGGTTGTTGTAGTTGTTGTTGTTATTTAGGGTTGTTGTTGTTGTTGTTGTTATTTAGGGTTATTGTTGTTGTTGTTGTTGTTGTTGTTTAGGGGTTGTTGTTCTTGTTGTTTTATTTAGGGTTATTGTTGTTGTTGTTGTTGTTGTTGTTGTTGTTGTTATTTAGGGTTGTTGTTGTTGTTGTTGTTATTTAGGGTTGTTGTTCTTGTTGTTGTTGTTCTTGTTGTTTAGGGGTTGTTGTTCTTGTTGTTGTTATTTAGGGTGGTTGTTGTTGTTGTTGTTGTTATTGTTGCAACTTGTTTAGGGTTCAGGGTTTAGGGAAAGGTTTTATTATTGTTGTTGTTGTTGTTATTTAGTGTTGTTGTTGTTGTTTAGGGTTGTTGTTGTTGTTGTTGTTGTTGTTGTTGTTGTTGTTGTATTTAGGGTTGTTGTTGTTGTTGTTGTTGTCTTTGTTGTTTAGGGTTGTTGTTGTTGTTGTTTTATTTAGGGTTATTGTTGTTGTTGTTGTTGTTGTTATTTAGGGTTGTTGTTATTGTTGTTGTTGTTTATGGTTGTTGTTGTTGTTGTTGTTATTTAGGGTGGTTGTTGTTGTTGTTGTTGTTATTGTTGCAACTTGTTTAGGGTTCAGGGTTTAGGGAAAGGTTTTATTATTGTTGTTGTTGTTGTTATTTAGTGTTGTTGTTGTTGTTGTTGTTGTTTAGGGTTGTTGTGGTTGTTGTTGTTTGGGGTTGTTGTTGTTGTTGTTGTTGTTGTTTAGGGTTGTTGTTGTTTAGGGTTGTTGTTGTTGTTATTTAGGGTTGTTGTTGTTGTTGTTGTTGTTATTGTTGCAACTTGTTTAGGGTTCAGGGTTTAGGGAAAGGTTTTATTATTGTTGTTGTTGTTGTTATTTAGTGTTGTTGTTATTGTTTAGGGTTGTTGTTGTTGTTGTTGTTGTTGTTGTTTAGGGTTGTTGTGGTTGTTGTTGTTTAGGGTTGTTGTTGTTCTTGTCGTTATTTAGGGTTGTTGTTGTTGTTGTTGTTATTTAGGGTTGTTGTTCTTGTTGTTCTTGTTGTTGTTCTTATTGTTGTTGTTGTTATTGTTTAGGGTTGTTGTTGTTGTTGTTGATGTTGTTATTTAGGGTGGTTGTTGTTGTTGTTGTTGTTATTGTTGCAACTTGTTTAGGGTTCAGGGTTTAGGGAAAGGTTTTATTATTGTTGTTGTTGTTGTTATTTAGTGTTGTTGTTGTTGTTTAGGGTTGTTGTTGTTGTTGTTTTTGTTGTTGTTGTTATTTAGGGTTGTTGTGGTTGTTGTTGTTTGGGGTTGTTGTAGTTGTTGTTGTTATTTAGGGTTGTTGTTGTTGTTGTTGTTATTTAGGGTTGTTGTTGTTGTTGTTTAGGGGTTGTTGTTCTTGTTGTTTTATTTAGGGTTATTGTTGTTGTTGTTGTTGTTGTTATTAAGGGTTGTTGTTGTTGTTGTTGTTGTTGTCTTTGTTGGTTAGGGTTGTTGTTGTTGTTGTTTTATTTAGGGTTATTGTTGTTGCTGTTGTTGTTGTTATTTAGGTTTGTTGTTGTTGTTGTTGTTGTTGTTGTTTAGGGTTGTTGTTGTTGTTGTTATTTAGGGTGGTTGTTTTTGTTGTTGTTGTTATTGTTGCAACTTGTTTAGGGTTCAGGGTTTAGGGAAAAGTTTTATTATTGTTGTTGTTGTTGTTATTTAGTGTTGTTGTTATTTAGTGTTGTTGTTATTGTTTAGGGTTGTTGTTGTTGTTGTTGTCGTTGTTGTTTAGGGTTGTTGTGGTTGTTGTTGTTTAGGGTTATTGTTGTTGTTGTTGTTATTTAGGGTTGTTGTTGTTGTTGTTGTTAATTAGGGTTGTTGTTCTTGTTGTTGTTATTGTTGTTGTTGTTGTTTAGGGGTTGTTGTTCTTGTTGTTTTATTTAGGGTTATTGTTGTTGTTGTTGTTTAGGGTTGTTGTTGTGTTTGTTTTATTTAAGGTTATTGTTGTTGCTGTGGTTGTTGTTATTTAGGGTTGTTGTTGTTGTTGTTGTTGTTGTTGTTTAGGGTTGTTGTTGTTGTTGTTGTTATTTAGGGTGGTTGTTGTTGTTGTTGTTGTTGTTGTTATTGTTGCAACTTGTTTAGGGTTCAGGGTTTAGGGAAAGGTTTTATTATTGTTGTTGTTGTTGTTAGTTAGTGTTGTTGTTGTTGTTTAGGGTTGTTGTTGTTGTTGTTGTTGTTTAGGGTTGTTGTGGTTGTTGTTGTTTAGGGTTGTTGTTGTTGATGTTGTTATTCAGGGTTGTTGTTGTTGTTGTTGTTGTTATTTACGGTTGTTGTTCTTGTTGTTGTTGTTGTTGTTGTTGTTTAGGGGTTGTTGTTCTTGTTGTTTTATTTAGGGTTATTGTTGTTGTTGTTGTTGTTATTGTTGTTATTTAGGGTTGTTGTTGTTGTTTTTGTTGTTTAGGGGTGTTGTTGTTGTTGTTTTATTTAAGGTTATTGTTGTTGCTGTTGTTGTTGTTATTTAGGGTTGTTGTTGTTGTTGTTGTTGTTGTTTAGGGTTGTTGTTGTTGTTGTTGTTGTTGTTGTTATTTAGGGTGGTTGTTGTTGTAGTTGTTGTTATTGTTGCTACTTGTTTAGGGTTCAGGGTTTAGGGAAAGGTTTTATTGCTGTTGTTGTTGTTGTTATTTAGTGTTGTTGTTGTTGTTTAGGGTTGTTGTTGTTGTTGTTGTTGTTGTTGTTGTTGTTGTTGTTGTTGTTTAGGGTTGTTGTGGTTGTTGTTGTTTAGGGTTGTTGTTGTTGTTTTTGTTATTTAGGGTTGTTGTTGTTGTTGTTATTATTTAGGGTTGTTGTTGTTGTTGTTGTTTAGGGTTTGTTGTTCTTGTTGTTGTTGTTGTTGTTCTTATTGTTATTTGGGGTTGTTGTTGTTGTTGTTGTTCCGTTGTTTTTGTTCTTGTTGTTATTTAGGGTTATTATTGTTGTTCTTGTTGTTATTTAGGGTTGTTGTTGTTGTTGTTGTTGTTGTTGTTATTGTTGCAACTTGTTTAGGGTTCAGGGTTTAGGGAAAGGTTTTATTATTGTTGTTGTTGTTGTTAGTTAGTTTTGTTGTTGTTCAGGGTTATTGTTGTTGTTGTTGTTGTTTAGGGTTGTTGTGGTTGTTGTTGTTTAGGGTTGTTGTTGTTGTTGTTGTTATTTAGGGTTGTTGTTGTTGTTGTTATTCAGGGTTGTTGTTCTTGTTGTTTTTGTTGTTGTTGTTGTTTAGGGGTTGTTGTTCTTGTTGTTTTATTTAGGGTTATTGTTGTTGTTGTTGTTGTTGTTGTTGTTGTTATTTAGGGTTGTTGTTGTTGTTGTTGTTGTTTTTGTTGTTTAGGGTTGTTGTTGTTGTTGTTTTATTTAAGGTTATTGTTGTTGCTGTTGTTGTTGTTATTTAGGGTTGTTGTTGTTGTTGTTTAGGGTTGTTGTTGTTGTTGTTGTTGTTGTTATTTAGGGTGGTTGTTGTTGTTGTTGTTGTTGTTATTGTTGCTACTTGTTTAGGGTTCAGGGTTTAAGGAAAGGTTTTATTGTTGTTGTTGTTGTTGTTATTTAGTGTTGTTGTTGTTGTTGTTTAGGGTTGTTGTTGTTGTTGTTGTTATTTAGGGTTGTTGTGGTTGTTGTTGTTTGGGGTTGTTGTAGTTGTTGTTGTTATTTAGGGTTGTTGTTGTTGTTGTTGTTATTTAGGGTTATTGTTGTTGTTGTTGTTGTTGTTGTTGTTTAGGGGTTGTTGTTCTTGTTGTTTTATTTAGGGTTATTGTTGTTGTTGTTATTTAGGGTTGTTGTTGTTGTTGTTGTTGTCTTTGTTGTTTAGGGTTATTGTTGTTGTTGTTTTATTTAGGGTTATTGTTGTTTCTGTTGTTGTTGTTATTTAGGGTTGTTGTTGTTGTTGTTGTTGTTGTTTAGGGTTGTTGTTGTTGTTGTTATTTAGGGTGGTTGTTTTTGTTGTTGTTGTTATTGTTGCAACTTGTTTAGGGTTCAGGGTTTAGGGAAAAGTTTTATTATTGTTGTTGTTGTTGTTATTTAGTGTTGTTGTTATTTAGTGTTGTTGTTATTGTTTAGGGTTGTTGTTGTTGTTGTTGTTGTTGTTGTTTAGGGTTGTTGTTGTTGTTGTTGTTTAGGGTTATTGTTGTTGTTGTTGTTATTTAGGGTTGTTGTTGTTGTTGTTGTTAATTAGGGTTGTTGTTCTTGTTGTTGTTGTTGTTGTTGTTGTTGTTTAGGGGTTGTTGTTCTTGTTGTTTTATTTAGGGTTATTGTTGTTGTTGTTGTTTAGGGTTGTTGTTGTGTTTGTTTTATTTAAGGTTATTGTTGTTGCTGTGGTTGTTGTTATTTAGGGTTGTTGTTGTTGTTGTTGTTGTTGTTTAGGGTTGTTGTTGTTGTTGTTGTTATTTAGGGTGGTTGTTGTTGTTGTTATTGTTGCAACTTGTTTAGGGTTCAGGGTTTAGGGAAAGGTTTTATTATTGTTGTTGTTGTTGTTAGTTAGTGTTGTTGTTGTTGTTTAGGGTCGTTGTTGTTGTTGTTGTTGTTTAGGGTTGTTGTGGTTGTTGTTGTTTAGGGTTGTTGTTGTTGATGTTGTTATTCAGGGTTGTTGTTGTTGTTGTTGTTGTTATTTACGGTTGTTGTTCTTGTTGTTGTTGTTGTTGTTGTTGTTTAGGGGTTGTTGTTCTTGTTGTTTTATTTAGGGTTATTGTTGTTGTTGTTGTTGTTGTTGTTGTTGTTATTTAGGGTTGTTGTTGTTGTTGTTGTTGTTGTTTTTGTTGTTTAGGGGTGTTGTTGTTGTTGTTTTATTTAAGGTTATTGTTGTTGCTGTTGTTGTTGTTATTTAGGGTTGTTGTTGTTGTTGTTGTTGTTGTTTAGGGTTGTTGTTGTTGTTGTTGTTGTTGTTATTTAGGGTGGTTGTTGTTGTAGTTGTTGTTATTGTTGCTACTTGTTTAGGGTTCAGGGTTTAGGGAAAGGTTTTATTGCTGTTGTTGTTGTTGTTATTTAGTGTTGTTGTTGTTGTTTAGGGTTGTTGTTGTTGTTGTTGTTGTTGTTGTTGTTGTTGTTGTTTAGGGTTGTTGTGGTTGTTGTTGTTTAGGGTTGTTGTTGTTGTTTTTGTTATTTAGGGTTGTTGTTGTTGTTGTTATTATTTAGGGTTGTTGTTGTTGTTGTTGTTTAGGGTTTGTTGTTCTTGTTGTTGTTGTTGTTGTTCTTATTGTTATTTGGGGTTGTTGTTGTTGTTGTTGTTCCGTTGTTTTTGTTCTTGTTGTTATTTAGGGTTATTATTGTTGTTCTTGTTGTTATTTAGGGTTGTTGTTGTTGTTGTTGTTGTTGTTGTTATTGTTGCAACTTGTTTAGGGTTCAGGGTTTAGGGAAAGGTTTTATTATTGTTGTTGTTGTTGTTAGTTAGTGTTGTTGTTGTTGTTCAGGGTTATTGTTGTTGTTGTTGTTGTTTAGGGTTGTTGTGGTTGTTGTTGTTTAGGGTTGTTGTTGTTGTTGTTGTTATTTAGGGTTGTTGTTGTTGTTGTTGTTATTTAGGGTTGTTGTTCTTGTTGTTGTTGTTGTTGTTGTTTAGGGGTTGTTGTTCTTGTTGTTTTATTTAGGGTTATTGTTGTTGTTGTTGTTGTTGTTGTTGTTATTTAGGGTTGTTGTTGTTGTTGTTGTTGTTTTTGTTGTTTAGGGTTGTTGTTGTTGTTGTTTTATTTAAGGTTATTGTTGTTGCTGTTGTTGTTGTTATTTAGGGTTGTTGTTGTTGTTGTTTAGGGTTGTTGTTGTTGTTGTTGTTGTTGTTATTTAGGGTGGTTGTTGTTGTTGTTGTTGTTGTTATTGTTGCTACTTGTTTAGGGTTCAGGGTTTAAGGAAAGGTTTTATTGTTGTTGTTGTTGTTATTTAGTGTTGTTGTTGTTGTTTAGG
The DNA here is from genome assembly GCA_947179395.2 of Pulicaria dysenterica. Taxonomy (NCBI): domain Eukaryota; kingdom Viridiplantae; phylum Streptophyta; class Magnoliopsida; order Asterales; family Asteraceae; genus Pulicaria; species Pulicaria dysenterica. The sequence goes on along the minus strand of OX359289.1, from coordinate 55,950,373 downwards.
GTTGTTGTTGTTGTTGTTGTTATTTAGTGTTGTTGTTGTTGTTGTTATTTAGGGTTTTAGTTGTTGTTGTTGTTGTTGTTGTTTAGGGGTTGTTGTTCTTGTTGTTTTATTTAGGGTTATTGTTGTTGTTGTTGTTGTTGTTATTTAGGGTTATTGTTGTTGTTGTTGTTATTTTTGTTGTTTAGGGTTGTTGTTGTTGTTATTTAGTGTTGTTGTTGTTGTTTAGGGTTGTTGTTGTTGTTGTTGTTGTTGTTGTTTAGGGTTGTTGTTGTTGTTGTTGTTGTTGTTATTTAGGGTGGTTGTTGTTGTTGTTGTTGTTGTTATTGTTGCTACTTGTTTAGGGTTCAGGGTTTAAGGAAAGGTTTTATTGTTGTTGTTGTTGTTGTTATTTAGTGTTGTTGTTGTTGTTGTTTAGGGTTGTTGTTGTTGTTGTTGTTATTTAGGGTTGTTGTGGTTGTTGTTGTTTGGGGTTGTTGTAGTTGTTGTTGTTATTTAGGGTTGTTGTTGTTGTTGTTGTTATTTAGGGTTATTGTTGTTGTTGTTGTTGTTGTTGTTGTTTAGGGGTTGTTGTTCTTGTTGTTTTATTTAGGGTTATTGTTGTTGTTGTTATTTAGGGTTGTTGTTGTTGTTGTTGTTGTCTTTGTTGTTTAGGGTTATTGTTGTTGTTGTTTTATTTAGGGTTATTGTTGTTGCTGTTGTTGTTGTTATTTAGGGTTGTTGTTGTTGTTGTTGTTGTTGTTTAGGGTTGTTGTTGTTGTTGTTATTTAGGGTGGTTGTTTTTGTTGTTGTTGTTATTGTTGCAACTTGTTTAGGGTTCAGGGTTTAGGGAAAAGTTTTATTATTGTTGTTGTTGTTGTTATTTAGTGTTGTTGTTATTTAGTGTTGTTGTTATTGTTTAGGGTTGTTGTTGTTGTTGTTGTTGTTGTTGTTTAGGGTTGTTGTGGTTGTTGTTGTTTAGGGTTATTGTTGTTGTTGTTGTTATTTAGGGTTGTTGTTGTTGTTGTTGTTAATTAGGGTTGTTGTTCTTGTTGTTGTTGTTGTTGTTGTTGTTGTTTAGGGGTTGTTGTTCTTGTTGTTTTATTTAGGGTTATTGTTGTTGTTGTTGTTTAGGGTTGTTGTTGTGTTTGTTTTATTTAAGGTTATTGTTGTTGCTGTGGTTGTTGTTATTTAGGGTTGTTGTTGTTGTTGTTGTTGTTGTTTAGGGTTGTTGTTGTTGTTGTTGTTATTTAGGGTGGTTGTTGTTGTTGTTATTGTTGCAACTTGTTTAGGGTTCAGGGTTTAGGGAAAGGTTTTATTATTGTTGTTGTTGTTGTTAGTTAGTGTTGTTGTTGTTGTTTAGGGTCGTTGTTGTTGTTGTTGTTGTTTAGGGTTGTTGTTGTTGTTGTTGTTTAGGGTTGTTGTTGTTGATGTTGTTATTCAGGGTTGTTGTTGTTGTTGTTGTTGTTATTTAGGGTTGTTGTTGTTGTTGTTGTTGTTGTTGTTGTTGTTTAGGGGTTGTTGTTCTTGTTGTTTTATTTAGGGTTATTGTTGTTGTTGTTGTTGTTGTTGTTGTTGTTATTTAGGGTTGTTGTTGTTGTTGTTGTTGTTGTTTTTGTTGTTTAGGGGTGTTGTTGTTGTTGTTTTATTTAAGGTTATTGTTGTTGCTGTTGTTGTTGTTATTTAGGGTTGTTGTTGTTGTTGTTGTTGTTGTTTAGGGTTGTTGTTGTTGTTGTTGTTGTTGTTATTTAGGGTGGTTGTTGTTGTAGTTGTTGTTATTGTTGCTACTTGTTTAGGGTTCAGGGTTTAGGGAAAGGTTTTATTGCTGTTGTTGTTGTTGTTATTTAGTGTTGTTGTTGTTGTTTAGGGTTGTTGTTGTTGTTGTTGTTGTTGTTGTTGTTGTTGTTTAGGGTTGTTGTGGTTGTTGTTGTTTAGGGTTGTTGTTGTTGTTTTTGTTATTTAGGGTTGTTGTTGTTGTTGTTATTATTTAGGGTTGTTGTTGTTGTTGTTGTTTAGGGTTTGTTGTTCTTGTTGTTGTTGTTGTTGTTGTTATTGTTATTTGGGGTTGTTGTTGTTGTTGTTGTTCCGTTGTTTTTGTTCTTGTTGTTATTTAGGGTTATTATTGTTGTTCTTGTTGTTATTTAGGGTTGTTGTTGTTGTTGTTGTTGTTGTTGTTATTGTTGCAACTTGTTTAGGGTTCAGGGTTTAGGGAAAGGTTTTATTATTGTTGTTGTTGTTGTTAGTTAGTGTTGTTGTTGTTGTTCAGGGTTATTGTTGTTGTTGTTGTTGTTTAGGGTTGTTGTGGTTGTTGTTGTTTAGGGTTGTTGTTGTTGTTGTTGTTATTTAGGGTTGTTGTTGTTGTTGTTGTTATTTAGGGTTGTTGTTCTTGTTGTTGTTGTTGTTGTTGTTTAGGGGTTGTTGTTCTTGTTGTTTTATTTAGGGTTATTGTTGTTGTTGTTGTTGTTGTTGTTGTTATTTAGGGTTGTTGTTGTTGTTGTTGTTGTTTTTGTTGTTTAGGGTTGTTGTTGTTGTTGTTTTATTTAAGGTTATTGTTGTTGCTGTTGTTGTTGTTATTTAGGGTTGTTGTTGTTGTTGTTTAGGGTTGTTGTTGTTGTTGTTGTTGTTGTTATTTAGGGTGGTTGTTGTTGTTGTTGTTGTTGTTATTGTTGCTACTTGTTTAGGGTTCAGGGTTTAAGGAAAGGTTTTATTGTTGTTGTTGTTGTTATTTAGTGTTGTTGTTGTTGTTTAGGGTTGTTGTTGTTGTTGTTGTTATTTAGTGTTGTTGTTGTTGTTGTTATTTAGGGTTTTAGTTGTTGTTGTTGTTGTTGTTGTTTAGGGGTTGTTGTTCTTGTTGTTTTATTTAGGGTTATTGTTGTTGTTGTTGTTGTTGTTATTTAGGGTTATTGTTGTTGTTGTTGTTATTTTTGTTGTTTAGGGTTGTTGTTGTTGTTATTTAGTGTTGTTGTTGTTGTTTAGGGTTGTTGTTGTTGTTGTTATTTAGGGTTGTTGTGGTTGTTGTTGTTTGGGGTTGTTGTAGTTGTTGTTGTTATTTAGGGTTGTTGTTGTTGTTGTTGTTATTTAGGGTTATTGTTGTTGTTGTTGTTGTTGTTGTTTAGGGGTTGTTGTTCTTGTTGTTTTATTTAGGGTTATTGTTGTTGTTGTTGTTGTTATTTAGGGTTGTTGTTGTTGTTGTTGTTATTTAGGGTTGTTGTTCTTGTTGTTGTTGTTGTTGTTGTTGTTGTTTAGGGGTTGTTGTTCTTGTTGTTGTTATTTAGGGTGGTTGTTGTTGTTGTTGTTGTTATTGTTGCAACTTGTTTAGGGTTCAGGGTTTAGGGAAAGGTTTTATTATTGTTCTTGTTGTTGTTATTTAGTGTTGTTGTTGTTGTTTAGGGTTGTTGTTGTTGTTGTTGTTGTTGTTGTTGTTTAGGGTTGTTGTGGTTGTTGTTGTTTAGGGTTGTTGTTGTTATTTTTGTTATTTAGGGTTGTTGTTGTTGTTGTTGTTATTTAGGGTTGTTGTTGTTGTTGTTCTTTAGGGTTGTTGTTGTTGTTGTTGTTGTTGTTGTATTTAGGGTTGTTGTTGTTGTTGTTGTCTTTGTTGTTTAGGGTTGTTGTTGTTGTTGTTTTATTTAGGGTTATTGTTGTTGTTGTTGTTGTTGTTATTTAGGGTTGTTGTTATTGTTGTTGTTGTTTAGGGTTGTTGTTGTTGTTGTTGTTATTTAGGGTGGTTGTTGTTGTTGTTGTTGTTATTGTTGCAACTTGTTTAGGGTTCAGGGTTTAGGGAAAGGTTTTATTATTGTTGTAGTTGTTGTTATTTAGTGTTGTTGTTGTTGTTGTTGTTGTTGTTGTTTAGGGTTGTTGTGGTTGTTGTTGTTTAGGGTTGTTGTTGTTGTTGTTATTTAGGGTTGTTGTTGTTGTTGTTGTTATTTAGGGTTGTAGTTCTTGTTGTTGTTGTTGTTGTTGTTTAGGGGTTGTTGTTCTTGTTGTTTTATTTAGGGTTATTGTTATTGTTGTTGTTGTTGTTATTTAGGGTTCTTGTTGTTGTTGTTGTTATTTAGGGTTGTTGTTGTTGTTGTTGTTATTTAGGGTTGTTGTTCTTGTTGTTGTTGTTGTTTAGAGTTGTTGTTGTTATTTAGGGTGGTTGTTGTTGTTGTTGTTGTTATTGTTGCTACTTGTTTAGGGTTCAGGGTTTAGGGAAAGGTTTTATTGTTGTTGTTGTTGTTGTTATTTAGTGTTGTTTTTGTTGTTTAGGGTTGTTGTTGTTGTTGTTATTTAGTGTTGTTGTTGTTGTTGTTATTTAGGGTTTTTGTTGTTGTTGTTGTTGTTGTTGCTGTTGTTTAGGGGTTGTTGTTCTTGTTGTTTTATTTAGGGTTATTGTTGTTGTTGTTGTTGTTGTTATTTAGGGTTATTGTTGTTGTTGTTGTTATTTTTGTTGTTTAGGGTTGTTGTTGTTGTTATTTAGTGTTGTTGTTGTTGTTTAGGGTTGTTGTTGTTGTTGTTATTTAGGGTTGTTGTGGTTGTTGTTGTTTGGGGTTGTTGTAGTTGTTGTTGTTATTTAGGGTTGTTGTTGTTGTTGTTGTTATTTAGGGTTATTGTTGTTGTTGTTGTTGTTGTTGTTTAGGGGTTGTTGTTCTTGTTGTTTTATTTAGGGTTATTGTTGTTGTTGTTGTTGTTGTTGTTGTTGTGTTGTTGTTGTTGTTATTTAGGGTTGTTGTTGTTGTTGTTGTTATTTAGGGTTGTTGTTCTTGTTGTTGTTGTTGTGGGTTATTGTTGTTGTTGTTGTTGTTGTTGTTTAGGGGTTGTTGTTCTTGTTGTTTTATTTAGGGTTATTGTTGTTGTTGTTGTTGTTGTTGTTGTTGTTGTTGTTATTTAGGGTTGTTGTTCTTGTTGTTGTTGTTGTTGTTGTTGTTGTTGTTGTTGTTTAGGGGTTGTTGTTCTTGTTGTTGTTATTTAGGGTGGTTGTTGTTGTTGTTGTTGTTATTGTTGCAACTTGTTTAGGGTTCAGGGTTTAGGGAAAGGTTTTATTATTGTAGTTGTTGTTGTTATTTAGTGTTGTTGTTGTTGTTTAGGGTTGTTGTTGTTGTTGTTGTTGTTGTTGTTGTTTAGGGTTGTTGTGGTTGTTGTTGTTTAGGGTTGTTGTTGTTATTTTTGTTATTTAGGGTTGTTGTTGTTGTTGTTGTTATTTAGGGTTGTTGTTGTTGTTGTTCTTTAGGGTTGTTGTTGTTGTTGTTGTTGTTGTTGTTGTTGTTGTTGTATTTAGGGTTGTTGTTGTTGTTGTTGTTGTCTTTGTTGTTTAGGGTTGTTGTTGTTGTTGTTTTATTTAGTGTTATTGTTGTTGTTGTTGTTGTTGTTATTTAGGGTTGTTGTTATTGTTGTTGTTGTTTAGGGTTGTTGTTGTTGTTGTTGTTATTTAGGGTGGTTGTTGTTGTTGTTGTTGTTATTGTTGCAACTTGTTTAGGGTTCAGGGTTTAGGGAAAGGTTTTATTATTGTTGTTGTTGTTGTTATTTAGTGTTGTTGTTGTTGTTGTTGTTGTTTAGGGTTGTTGTGGTTGTTGTTGTTTAGGGTTGTTGTTGTTGTTGTTATTTAGGGTTGTTGTTGTTGTTGTTGTTATTTACGGTTGTAGTTCTTGTTGTTGTTGTTGTTGTTGTTTAGGGGTTGTTGTTCTTGTTGTTTTATTTAGGGTTATTGTTGTTGTTGTTGTTGTTGTTATTTAGGGTTGTTGTTGTTGTTGTTGTTGTTTTTGTTGTTTAGGGTTGTTGTTGTTGTTGTTTTATTTAAGGTTATTGTTGTTGCTGTTGTTGTTGTTATTTAGGGTTGTTGTTGTTGTTGTTGTTGTTGTTTAGGGTTGTTGTTGTTGTTGTTGTTGTTATTTAGGGTTATTGTTGTTGTTGTTGTTGTTGTTGTTTAGGGGTTGTTGTTCTTGTTGTTTTATTTAGGGTTATTGTTGTTGTTGTTGTTGTTGTTGTTGTTGTTGTTGTTGTTGTTGTTGTTATTTAGGGTTGTTGTTGTTGTTGTTGTTATTTAGGGTTGTTGTTCTTGTTGTTGTTGTTGTGGGTTATTGTTGTTGTTGTTGTTGTTGTTGTTTAGGGGTTGTTGTTCTTGTTGTTTTATTTAGGGTTATTGTTGTTGTTGTTGTTGTTGTTGTTGTTGTTGTTGTTATTTAGGGTTGTTGTTCTTGTTGTTGTTGTTGTTGTTGTTGTTGTTGTTTAGGGGTTGTTGTTCTTGTTGTTGTTATTTAGGGTGGTTGTTGTTGTTGTTGTTGTTATTGTTGCAACTTGTTTAGGGTTCAGGGTTTAGGGAAAGGTTTTATTATTGTAGTTGTTGTTGTTATTTAGTGTTGTTGTTGTTGTTTAGGGTTGTTGTTGTTGTTGTTGTTGTTGTTGTTGTTGTTTAGGGTTGTTGTGGTTGTTGTTGTTTAGGGTTGTTGTTGTTATTTTTGTTATTTAGGGTTGTTGTTGTTGTTGTTGTTATTTAGGGTTGTTGTTGTTGTTGTTCTTTAGGGTTGTTGTTGTTGTTGTTGTTGTTGTTGTTGTTGTTGTTGTATTTAGGGTTGTTGTTGTTGTTGTTGTTGTCTTTGTTGTTTAGGGTTGTTGTTGTTGTTGTTTTATTTAGGGTTATTGTTGTTGTTGTTGTTGTTGTTATTTAGGGTTGTTGTTATTGTTGTTGTTGTTTAGGGTTGTTGTTGTTGTTGTTGTTATTTAGGGTTGTTGTTGTTGTTGTTGTTATTTAGGGTTGTTGTTCTTGTTGTTGTTGTTGTTGTTGTTTAGGGGTTGTTGTTCTTGTTGTTTTATTTAGGGTTATTGTTGTTGTTGTTGTTGTTGTTGTTGTTGTTATTTAGGGTTGTTGTTGTTGTTGTTGTTGTTTTTGTTGTTTAGGGTTGTTGTTGTTGTTGTTGTTTAGGGGTTGTTGTTCTTGTTGTTGTTATTTAGGGTGGTTGTTGTTGTTGTTGTTGTTATTGTTGCAACTTGTTTAGGGTTCAGGGTTTAGGGAAAGGTTTTATTATTGTAGTTGTTGTTGTTATTTAGTGTTGTTGTTGTTGTTTAGGGTTGTTGTTGTTGTTGTTGTTGTTGTTGTTGTTTAGGGTTGTTGTGGTTGTTGTTGTTTAGGGTTGTTGTTGTTATTTTTGTTATTTAGGGTTGTTGTTGTTGTTGTTGTTATTTAGGGTTGTTGTTGTTGTTGTTCTTTAGGGTTGTTGTTGTTGTTGTTGTTGTTGTTGTTGTATTTAGGGTTGTTGTTGTTGTTGTTGTTGTCTTTGTTGTTTAGGGTTGTTGTTGTTGTTGTTTTATTTAGGGTTATTGTTGTTGTTGTTGTTGTTGTTATTTAGGGTTGTTGTTATTGTTGTTGTTGTTTAGGGTTGTTGTTGTTGTTGTTGTTATTTAGGGTGGTTGTTGTTGTTGTTGTTGTTATTGTTGCAACTTGTTTAGGGTTCAGGGTTTAGGGAAAGGTTTTATTATTGTTGTTGTTGTTGTTATTTAGTGTTGTTGTTGTTGTTGTTGTTGTTGTTTAGGGTTGTTGTGGTTGTTGTTGTTTAGGGTTGTTGTTGTTGTTGTTATTTAGGGTTGTTGTTGTTGTTGTTGTTATTTAGGGTTGTAGTTCTTGTTGTTGTTGTTGTTGTTGTTTAGGGGTTGTTGTTCTTGTTGTTTTATTTAGGGTTATTGTTGTTGTTGTTGTTGTTGTTATTTAGGGTTGTTGTTGTTGTTGTTGTTGTTTTTGTTGTTTAGGGTTGTTGTTGTTGTTGTTTTATTTAAGGTTATTGTTGTTGCTGTTGTTGTTGTTATTTAGGGTTGTTGTTGTTG
>OX359289.1:55930103-55937603 GCA_947179395.2 Pulicaria dysenterica | reverse complement strand
TGTTTCTGTTGTTGTTGTTATTTAAGGTTGTTGTTGTTGTTATTGTTGTTATTTAGGGTTGATGTTGTTGTTGTTGTTGTTATTTAGGGTGGTTGATGTTGTTGTTTTATTTAAGGTTATTGTTGTTGCTGTTGTTGTTTTTGTTGTTGTTGTTATTTAGGGTTGTTGTTGTTGTTGTGGTTGTTGTTTAGGGTTGTTGTGGTTGTTGTTGTTATGTAGGGTTGTTGTTGTTGTTATTGTTATTTAGGGTTGTTGTTCTTGTTGTTGTTGTTGTTGTTGTTTAGGGGTTGTTGTTCTTGTTGTTTTATTTAGGGTTATTGTTGTTGTTGTTGTTGTTATTGTTGTTGTTTAGGGTTGTTGTGGTTGTTGTTGTTTAGGGTTGTTGTTGTTGTTTTTGTTATTTAGGGTTGTTGTTGTTGTTGTTATTATTTAGGGTTGTTGTTGTTGTTGTTGTTTAGGGGTTGTTGTTGTTGTTGTTGTTGTTGTTGTTGTTATTGTTATTTGGGGTTGTTGTTGTTGTTGTTCCGTTGTTTTTGTTCTTGTTGTTATTTAGGGTTATTATTTTTGTTCTTGTTGTTATTTAGGGTTGTTGTTGTTGTTGTTGTTGTTATTTAGGGTTATTATTGTTGTTCTTGTTGTTATTTAAAGTTGTTGTTGTTGTTCTTGTTGTTGTTATTTAGGGTCGTTGTTTCTGTTGTTGTTGTTATTTAAGGTTGTTGTTGTTGTTATTGTTGTTATTTAGGGTTGATGTTGTTGTTATTATTTAGGGTGGTTGTTGTTGTTGTTGTTGTTATTGTTGCAACTTGTTTAGGGTTCAGGGTTTAGGGAAAGGTTTTATTATTGTTGTTGTTGTTGTTATTTAGTGTTGTTGTTGTTGTTTAGGGTTGTTGTTGTTGTTGTTATTTAGTGTTGTTGTTGTTGTTGTTGTTGTTTATGGTTTTTGTTGTTGTTGTTGTTGTTGTTGTTGTTGTTGTTGTTGTTTAGGGGTTGTTGTTCTTGTTGTATTTGTTGTTGTTCTTGTTGTTTAGGGGTTGTTGTTCTTGTTGTTGTTATTTAGGGTTATTGTTGTTGTTGTTGTTGTTGTTATTTAGGGTTGTTGTTGTTGTTGTTGTTGTTTTTGTTGTTTAGGGTTGTTGTTGTTGTTATTTAGTGTTGTTGTTGTTGTTTAGGGTTGTTGTTGTTGTTGTTATTTAGGGTTGTTGTGGTTGTTGTTGTTTGGGGTTGTTGTAGTTGTTGTTGTTATTTAGGGTTGTTGTTGTTGTTGTTGTTATTTAGGGTTATTGTTGTTGTTGTTGTTGTTGTTGTTTAGGGGTTGTTGTTCTTGTTGTTTTATTTAGGGTTATTGTTGTTGTTGTTGGTGTTGTTGTTGTTATTTAGGGTTGTTGTTGTTGTTGTTGTTGTCTTTGTTGTTTAGGGTTGTTGTTGTTGTTGTTTTATTTAGGGTTATTGTTGTTGCTATTGTTGTTGTTATTTAGGGTTGTTGTTATTGTTGTTGTTGTTTAGGGTTGTTGTTGTTGTTGTTGTTGTTGTTATTTAGGGTGGTTGTTGTTGTTGTTGTTGTTATTGTTGCAACTTGTTTAGGGTTCAGGGTTTAGGGAAAGGTTTTATTATTGTTGTTGCTGTTTTATTTAGGGTTATTGTTGTTGTTGTTGTTGTTGTTGTTATTTAGGGTTGTTGTTGTTGTCTTTGTTGTTTAGGGTTGTTGTTGTTGTTGTTTTATTTAGGGTTATTGTTGTTGCTGTTGTTGTTGTTATTTAGGGTTGTTGTTATTGTTGTTGTTGTTTAGGGTTGTTGTTGTTGTTGTTGTTATTTAGGGTGGTTGTTGTTGTTGTTGTTGTTATTGTTGCAACTTGTTTAGGGTTCAGGGTTTAGGGAAAGGTTTATTATTGTTGTTGTTGTTGTTACTTAGTGTTGTTGTTGTTGTTTAGGGTTGTTGTTGTTGTTGTTGTTGTTTAGAGTTGTTGTGGTTGTTGTTGTTTAGGGTTGTTGTTGTTGTTGTTGTTATTTAGGGTTGTTGTTGTTGTTGTTGTTATTTAGGGTTGTTGTTCTTGTTGTTGTTGTTGTTGTTGTTTAGGGGTTGTTGTTCTTGTTGTTTTATTTAGGGTTATTGTTGTTGTTGTTGTTGTTGTTGTTATTTAGGGTTGTTGTTGTTGTTTATGTTGTCTTTGTTGTTTAGGGTTGTTGTTGTTGTTGTTTTATTTAGGGTTATTGTTGTTGCTATTGTTGTTGTTATTTAGGGTTGTTGTTATTGTTGTTGTTGTTTAGGGTTGTTGTTGTTGTTGTTGTTGTTGTTATTGTTGCAACTTGTTTAGGGTTCAGGGTTTAGGGAAAGGTTTTATTATTGTTGTTGCTGTTTTATTTAGGGTTATTGTTGTTGTTGTTGTTATTTAGGGTTGTTGTTGTTGTCTTTGTTGTTTAGGGGTTTTGTTGTTGTTGTTTTATTTAGGGTTATTGTTGTTGCTGTTATTGTTGTTATTTTGGGTTGTTGTTATTGTTGTTGTTGTTTAGGGTTGTTGTTGTTGTTGTTGTTGTTATTTAGGGTGGTTGTTGTTGTTGTTGTTGTTATTGTTGCAACTTGTTTAGGGTTCAGGGTTTAGGGAAAGGTTTTATTATTGTTGTTGTTGTTGTTACTTAGTGTTGTTGTTGTTGTTTAGGGTTGTTGTTGTTGTTGTTGTTGTTTAGAGTTGTTGTGGTTGTTGTTGTTTAGGGTTGTTGTTGTTGTTGTTGTTATTTAGGGTTGTTGTTGTTGTTGTTGTTATTTAGGGTTGTTGTTCTTGTTGTTGTTGTTGTTGTTGTTGTTTAGGGGTTGTTGTTCTTGTTGTATTATTTAGGGTTATTGTTGTTGTTGTTGTTGTTGTTATTTAGGGTTGTTGTTGTTGTTGTTGTTTTTGTCGTTTAGGGTTGTTGTTGGTGTTGTTTTATTTAAGGTTATTGTTGTTGCTGTTGTTGTTGTTATTTAGGGTTGTTGTTGTTGTTGTTGTTGTTGTTTAGGGTTGTTGTTGTTGTTATTGTTGTTATTTAGGGTTGATGTTGTTGTTGTTATTTAGGGTGGTTGTTGTTGTTGTTGTTGTTGTTATTGTTGCAACTTGTTTAGGGTACAGGGTTTAGGGAAATGTTTTATTATTGTTGTTGTTGTTGTTATTTAGTGTTGTTGTTGTTGTTTAGGGTTGTTGTTGTTGTTGTTTAGGGTTGTTGTGGTTGTTGTTGTTTAGGGTTGTTGTTGTTGTTGTTATTTAGTGTTGTTGTTGTTGTTGTTGTTATTTATGGTTTTTGTTGTTGTTGTTGTTGTTGTTGTTGTTTAGGGGTTGTTGTTCTTGTTGTATTATTTAGGGTTATTGTTGTTGTTGTTGTTGTTGTTATTTAGGGTTGTTGTTGTTGTTGTTGTTGTTGTTGTTATTTAGGGTTGTTGTTGTTGTTGTTGTTTTTGTCGTTTAGGGTTGTTGTTGGTGTTGTTTTATTTAAGGTTATTGTTGTTGCTGTTGTTGTTGTTATTTAGGGTTGTTGTTGTTGTTGTTGTTGTTGTTTAGGGTTGTTGTTGTTGTTGTTGTTGTTATTTAGGGTGGTTGTTGTTGTTGTTGTTGTTGTTATTGTTGCAACTTGTTTATGGTTCAGGGTTTAGGGAAAGGTTTTATTATTGTTGTTGTTGTTGTTATTTAGTGTTGTTTTTGTTGTTTAGGGTTGTTGTTGTTGTTGTTGTTGTTGTTGTTGTTTAGGGTTGTTGTGGTTGTTGTTGTTTAGGATTGTTGTTGTTGTTTTTGTTATTTAGGGTTGTTGTTGTTGTTGTTGTTGTTATTTAGGGTTGTTGTTGTTGTTGTTGTTTAGGGGTTGTTGTTCTTGTTGTTGTTGTTATTGTTGTTATTGTTATTTGGGGTTGTTGTTGTTGTTGTTCCGTTGTTTTTGTTCTTGTTGTTATTTAGGGTTATTATTGTTGTTCTTGTTGTTATTTAGGGTTGTTGTTGTTGTTCTTGTTGCTGTTATTTAAGGTTATTATTGTTGTTCTTGATGTTATTTAAGGTTGTTGTTGTTGTTCTTGTTGTTGTTATTTAGGGTCATTGTTTCTGTTGTTGTTGTTATTTAAGGTTGTTGTTGTTGTTATTGTTGTTATTTAGGGTTGATGTTGTTGTTGTTATTTAGGGTGGTTGTTGTTGTTGTTGTTGTTATTGTTGCAACTTGTTTAGGGTACAGGGTTTAGGGAAATGTTTTATTATTGTTGTTGTTATTTAGTGTTGTTGTTGTTGTTTAGGGTTGTTGTTGTTGTTGTTTAGGGTTGTTGTGGTTGTTGTTGTTTAGGGTTGTTGTTATTTAGTGTTGTTGTTGTTGTTGTTATTTATGGTTTTTGTTGTTGTTGTTGTTGTTGTTTAGGGGTTGTTGTTCTTGTTGTATTATTTAGGGTTATTGTTGTTGTTGTTGTTGTTGTTGTTGTTGTTGTTATTTAGGGTTGTTGTTGTTGTTGTTGTTGTTTTTGTTGTTTAGGGTTGTTGTGGTTGTTGTTGTTTGGGGTTGTTGTAGTTGTTGTTGTTATTTAGGGTTGTTGTTGTTGTTGTTGTTATTTAGGGTCATTGTTTCTGTTGTTGTTGTTATTTAAGGTTGTTGTTGTTGTTATTGTTGTTATTTAGGGTTGATGTTGTTGTTGTTATTTAGGGTGGTTGTTGTTGTTGTTGTTGTTATTGTTGCAACTTGTTTAGGGTACAGGGTTTAGGGAAATGTTTTATTATTGTTGTTGTTGTTGTTATTTAGTGTTGTTTTTGTTGTTTAGGGTTGTTGTTGTTGTTGTTGTTGTTGTTGTTGTTTAGGGTTGTTGTGGTTGTTGTTGTTTAGGGTTGTTGTTGTTGTTTTTGTTATTTAGGGTTGTTGTTGTTGTTGTTGTTGTTATTTAGGGTTGTTGTTGTTGTTGTTGTTTAGGGGTTGTTGTTCTTGTTGTTGTTGTTGTTGTTGTTATTGTTATTTGGGGTTGTTGTTGTTGTTGTTCCGTTGTTTTTGTTCTTGTTGTTATTTAGGGTTATTATTGTTGTTCTTGTTGTTATTTAGGGTTGTTGTTGTTGTTCTTGTTGTTGTTATTTAAGGTTATTATTGTTGTTCTTGATGTTATTTAAGGTTGTTGTTGTTGTTCTTGTTGTTGTTATTTAGGGTCATTGTTTCTGTTGTTGTTGTTATTTAAGGTTGTTGTTGTTGTTATTGTTGTTATTTAGGGTTGTTGTTGTTGTTGTTATTTAGGGTGGTTGTTGTTGTTGTTGTTGTTATTGTTGCAACTTGTTTAGGGTACAGGGTTTAGGGAAATGTTTTATTATTGTTGTTGTTATTTAGTGTTGTTGTTGTTGTTTAGGGTTGTTGTTGTTGTTGTTTAGGGTTGTTGTGGTTGTTGTTGTTTAGGGTTGTTGTTATTTAGTGTTGTTGTTGTTGTTGTTGTTATTTATGGTTTTTGTTGTTGTTGTTGTTGTTGTTTAGGGGTTGTTGTTCTTGTTGTATTATTTAGGGTTATTGTTGTTGTTGTTGTTGTTGTTGTTGTTGTTGTTGTTGTTATTTAGGGTTGTTGTTGTTGTTGTTGTTGTTTTTGTTGTTTAGGGTTGTTGTGGTTGTTGTTGTTTGGGGTTGTTGTAGTTGTTGTTGTTATTTAGGGTTGTTGTTGTTGTTGTTGTTATTTAGGGTCATTGTTTCTGTTGTTGTTGTTATTTAAGGTTGTTGTTGTTGTTATTGTTGTTATTTAGGGTTGATGTTGTTGTTGTTATTTAGGGTGGTTGTTGTTGTTGTTGTTCTTATTGTTGCAACTTGTTTAGGGTACAGGGTTTAGGGAAATGTTTTATTATTGTTGTTGTTGTTGTTATTTAGTGTTGTTTTTGTTGTTTAGGGTTGTTGTTGTTGTTGTTGTTGTTGTTGTTGTTTAGGGTTGTTGTGGTTGTTGTTGTTTAGGATTGTTGTTGTTGTTTTTGTTATTTAGGGTTGTTGTTGTTGTTGTTGTTGTTATTTAGGGTTGTTGTTGTTGTTGTTGTTTAGGGGTTGTTGTTCTTGTTGTTGTTGTTATTGTTGTTATTGTTATTTGGGGTTGTTGTTGTTGTTGTTCCGTTGTTTTTGTTCTTGTTGTTATTTAGGGTTATTATTGTTGTTCTTGTTGTTATTTAGGGTTGTTGTTGTTGTTCTTGTTGCTGTTATTTAAGGTTATTATTGTTGTTCTTGATGTTATTTAAGGTTGTTGTTGTTGTTCTTGTTGTTGTTATTTAGGGTCATTGTTTCTGTTGTTGTTGTTATTTAAGGTTGTTGTTGTTGTTATTGTTGTTATTTAGGGTTGTTGTTGTTGTTGTTATTTAGGGTGGTTGTTGTTGTTGTTGTTGTTATTGTTGCAACTTGTTTAGGGTACAGGGTTTAGGGAAATGTTTTATTATTGTTGTTGTTATTTAGTGTTGTTGTTGTTGTTTAGGGTTGTTGTTGTTGTTGTTTAGGGTTGTTGTGGTTGTTGTTGTTTAGGGTTGTTGTTATTTAGTGTTGTTGTTGTTGTTGTTGTTATTTATGGTTTTTGTTGTTGTTGTTGTTGTTGTTTAGGGGTTGTTGTTCTTGTTGTATTATTTAGGGTTATTGTTGTTGTTGTTGTTGTTGTTGTTGTTGTTGTTGTTATTTAGGGTTGTTGTTGTTGTTGTTGTTGTTTTTGTTGTTTAGGGTTGTTGTGGTTGTTGTTGTTTGGGGTTGTTGTAGTTGTTGTTGTTATTTAGGGTTGTTGTTGTTGTTGTTGTTATTTAGGGTCATTGTTTCTGTTGTTGTTGTTATTTAAGGTTGTTGTTGTTGTTATTGTTGTTATTTAGGGTTGATGTTGTTGTTGTTATTTAGGGTGGTTGTTGTTGTTGTTGTTGTTATTGTTGCAACTTGTTTAGGGTACAGGGTTTAGGGAAATGTTTTATTATTGTTGTTGTTGTTGTTATTTAGTGTTGTTGTTGTTGTTTAGGGTTGTTGTTGTTGTTGTTTAGGGTTGTTGTTGTTGTTGTTGTTTAGGGTTGTTGTTGTTGTTGTTATTTAGTGTTGTTGTTGTTGTTGTTGTTATTTATGGTTTTTGTTGTTGTTGTTGTTGTTGTTTAGGGGTTGTTGTTCTTGTTGTATTATTTAGGGTTATTGTTGTTGTTGTTGTTGTTGTTATTTAGGGTTGTTGTTGTTGTTGTTGTTTTTGTCGTTTAGGGTTGTTGTTGGTGTTGTTTTATTTAAGGTTATTGTTGTTGCTGTTGTTGTTGTTATTTAGGGTTGTTGTTGTTGTTGTTGTTGTTTAGGGTTGTTGTTGTTGTTGTTGTTGTTATTTAGGGTGGTTGTTGTTGTTGTTGTTGTTGTTGTTATTGTTGCAACTTGTTTATGGTTCAGGGTTTAGGGAAAGGTTTTATTATTGTTGTTGTTGTTGTTATTTAGTGTTGTTGTTGTTGTTTAGGGTTGTTGTTGTTGTTGTTGTTGTTGTTGTTTAGGGGTGTTGTGGTTGTTGTTGTTTAGGGTTGTTGTTATTTAGTGTTGTTGTTGTTGTTGTTGTTATTT
>OX359289.1:55912603-55925103 GCA_947179395.2 Pulicaria dysenterica | reverse complement strand
GGTTGTTGTTGTTGTCTTTGTTGTTTAGGGTTGTTGTTGTTGTTGTTTTATTTAGGGTTATTGTTGTTGCTGTTGTTGCTGTTATTTAGGGTTGTTGTTATTGTTGTTGTTGTTTAGGGTTGTTGTTGTTGTTGTTGTTGTTATTTAGGGTGGTTGTTGTTGTTGTTGTTGTTGTTATTGTTGCAACTTGTTTAGGGTTCAGGGTTTAGGGAAAGGTTTTATTATTGTTGTTGTTGTTGTTATTTAGTGTTGTTGTTGTTGTTTAGGGTTGTTGTTGTTGTTGTTGTTGTTTAGAGTTGTTGTGGTTGTTGTTGTTTAGGGTTGTTGTTGTTGTTGTTGTTATTTAGGGTTGTTGTTGTTGTTGTTGTTATTTAGGGTTGTTGTTCTTGTTGTTGTTGTTGTTGTTGTTGTTTAGGGGTTGTTGTTCTTGTTGTTTTATTTAGGGTTATTGTTGTTGTTGTTGTTGTTGTTATTTAGGGTTGTTGTTGTTGTTGATGTTTTTGTTGTTTAGGGTTGTTGTTGTTGTTTTATTTAAGGTTATTGTTGTTGCTGTTGTTGTTGTTATTTAGGGTTGTTGTTGTTGTTGTTGTTGTTTAGGGTTGTTGTTGTTGTTGTTGTTGTTATTTAGGGTGGTTGTTGTTGTTGTTGTTGTTGTTGTTATTGTTGCAATTTGTTTATGGTTCAGGGTTTAGGGAAAGGTTTTATTATTGTTGTTGTTGTTATTATTTAGTGTTGTTTTTGTTGTTTAGGGTTGTTGTTGTTGTTGTTGTTGTTGTTGTTGTTTAGGGTTGTTGTGGTTGTTGTTGTTTAGGATTGTTGTTGTTGTTTTTGTTATTTAGGGTTGTTGTTGTTGTTGTTGTTGTTATTTAGGGTTGTTGTTGTTGTTGTTGTTTAGGGGTTGTTGTTCTTGTTGTTGTTGTTATTGTTGTTATTGTTATTTGGGGTTGTTGTTGCTGTTGTTCCGTTGTTTTTGTTCTTGTTGTTATTTAGGGTTATTATTGTTGTTCTTGTTGTTATTTAGGGTTGTTGTTGTTGTTCTTGTTGTTGTTATTTAAGGTTATTATTGTTGTTCTTAATGTTATTTAAGGTTGTTGTTGTTGTTCTTGTTGTTGTTATTTAGGGTCGTTGTTTCTGTTGTTGTTGTTATTTAAGGTTGTTGTTGTTGTTATTGTTGTTATTTAGGGTTGATGTTGTTGTTGTTATTTAGGGTGGTTGTTGTTGTTGTTGTTGTTATTGTTGCAACTTGTTTAGGGTACAGGGTTTAGGGAAATGTTTTATTATTGTTGTTGTTGTTGTTATTTAGTGTTGTTGTTGTTGTTTAGGGTTGTTGTTGTTGTTGTTGTTGTTGTTGTTGTTGTTGTTGTTGTTGTTGTTGTTTAGGGTTGTTGTGGTTGTTGTTGTTTAGGGTTGTTGTTGTTGTTGTTGTTATTTAGGGTTGTTGTTGTTGTTGTTATTTAGGGTTGTTGTTGTTGTTGTTGTTTAGGGGTTGTTGTTCTTGTTGTTTTATTTAGGGTTATTGTTGTTGTTGTTATTTCAGGTTGTTGTTGTTGTTGTTGTTCTTTTTGTTGTTTAGGGTTGTTGTTGTTGTTGTTGTTTTATTTAAGGTTATTGTTGTTGTTGTTGTTGTTGTTATTTAGGGTTGTTGTTGTTGTTGTTGTTGTTTAGAGTTGTTGTTGTTGTTGTTGTTTAGGGTTGTTGTTGTTGTTGTTGTTATTTAGGGTTGTTGTTGTTGTTGTTATTTAGGGTTGTTGTTCTTGTTGTTGTTGTTGTTGTTGTTGTTTAGGGGTTGTTGTTCTTGTTGTTTTATTTAGGGTTATTGTTGTTGTTGTTATTTAGGGTTGTTGTTGTTGTTGTTGTTTTTGTTGTTTAGGGTTGTTGTTGTTGTTGTTTTATTTAAGGTTATTGTTGTTGCTGTTGTTGTTGTTATTTAGGGTTGTTGTTGTTGTTGTTGTTGTTTAGGGTTGTTGTTGTTGTTGTTGTTGTTATTTAGGGTGGTTGTTGTTGTTGTTGTTGTTATTGTTGCAACTTGTTTAGGGTTCAGGGTTTAGGGAAAGGTTTTATTGTTGTTGTTGTTGTTGTTATTTAGTGTTGTTTTTGTGGTTTAGGGTTGTTGTTGTTGTTGTTGTTGTTTAGGGTTGTTGTGGTTGTTGTTGTTTAGGATTGTTGTTGTTGTTTTTGTTATTTAGGGTTGTTGTTGTTGTTGTTGTTGTTATTTAGGGTTGTTGTTGTTGTTGTTTTATTTAAGGTTATTGTTGTTGCTGTTGTTGTTGTTATTTAGGGTTGTTGTTGTTGTTGTTGTTGTTGTTTAGGGTTGTTGTTGTTGTTGTTGTTATTTATGGTGGTTGTTGTTGTTGTTGTTGTTATTGTTGCAACTTGTTTAGGGTTCAGGGTTTAGGGTTGTTGTTGTTGTTGTTGTTGTTGTTGTTATTTAGGGTGGTTGTTTTTGTTGTTGTTTTTATTGTTGCAACTTGTTTAGGGTTCAGGGTTTAGGGAAAGGTTTTATTATTGTTGTTGTTGTTGTTATTTAGTGTTGTTGTTGTTATTTCGGGTTGTTGTTGTTGTTGTTTAGGGTTGTTGTGGTTGTTGTTGTTTAGGGTTGTTGTTGTTGTTGTTATTTAGTGTTGTTGTTGTTGTTGTTGTTATTTATGGTTTTTGTTGTTGTTGTTGTTGTTGTTGTTGTTGTTATTGTTATTTGGGGTTGTTGTTGTTGTTGTTCCGTTGTTTTTGTTCTTGTTGTTATTTAGGGTTATTATTGTTGTTCTTGTTATTATTTAGGGTTGTTGTTGTTGTTCTTGTTGTTGTTATTTAAGGTTATTATTGTTGTTCTTGATGTTATTTAAGGTTGTTGTTGTTGTTCTTGTTGTTGTTATTTAGGGTCGTTGTTTCTGTTGTTGTTATTTAAGGTTGTTGTTGTTGTTATTGTTGTTATTTAGGGTTGATGTTGTTGTTGTTATTTAGGGTGGTTGTTGTTGTTGTTGTTGTTATTGTTGCAACTTGTTTAGGGTACAGGGTTTAGGGAAATGTTTTATTATTGTTGTTGTTGTTGTTATTTAGTGTTGTTGTTGTTGTTTAGGGTTGTTGTTGTTGTTGTTGTTGTTGTTGTTGTTGTTTAGGGTTGTTGTGGTTGTTGTTGTTTAGGGTTGTTGTTGTTGTTGTTGTTATTTAGGGTTGTTGTTGTTGTTGTTGTTATTTAGGGTTGTTGTTGTTGTTATGGTTTAGGGGTTGTTGTTCTTGTTGTTTTATTTAGGGTTATTGTTGTTGTTGTTATTTCAGGTTGTTGTTGTTGTTGTTGTTCTTTTTGTTGTTTAGGGTTGTTGTTGTTGTTGTTTTATTTAAGGTTATTGTTGTTGTTGTTGTTGTTGTTATTTAGGGTTGTTGTTGTTGTTGTTGTTGTTTAGGGTTCTTGTTGTTGTTGTTGTTGTTGTTATTTAGGGTGGTTGTTGTTGTTGTTGTTTTTATTGTTTCAACTTGTTTAGGGTTCAGGGTTTAGGGAAAGGTTTTATTATTGATGTTGTTGTTATTTAGTGTTGTTGTTGTTGTTTAGGGTTGTTGTTGTTGTTGTTGTTGTTTTTGTTGTTGTTTAGGGTTGTTGTGGTTGTTGTTGTTTAGTGTTGTTGTTGTTGTTTTTGTTATTTAGGGTTGTTGTTGTTGTTGTTGTTATTTACGGTTGTTGTTGTTGTTGTTCTTTAGGGGTTGTTGTTCTTGTTGTTGTGGTTGTTGTTGTTCTTGTTGTTGTTATTTAGGGTATTTGTTTCTGTTGTTGTTGTTATTTAAGGTTGTTGTTGTTGTTATTGTTGTTATTTAGGGTTGATGTTGTTGTTGTTGTTGTTGTTGTTGTTGTTATTTAGGGTGGTTGTTTTTATTGTTTTATTTAATGTTATTGTTGTTGCTGTTGTTGTTGTTATTTAGGGTTGTTGTTGTTGTTGTTGTTGTTGTTTAGGGTTATTGTTGTTGTTGTTATTTAGGGTGGTTGTTGTTGTTGTTGTTGTTATTGTTGCAACTTGTTTAGGGTTCAGGGTTTAGGGAAAGGTTTTATTGTTGTTGTTGTTGTTGTTATTTAGTGTTGTTGTTGTTGTTTAGGGTTGTTGTTGTTGTTGTTGTTGTTGTTGTTGTTGTTGTTGTTTAGGGTTGTTGTTGTTGTTTAGGGTTGTTGTGGTTGTTGTTGTTTAGGGTTGTTGTTGTTGTTTTTGTTATTTAGGGTTGTTGTTCTTGTTGTTGTTGTTGTTCTTGTTGTTTTATGTAGGGTTATTATTGTTGTTGTTGTTGTTGTTGTTGTTGTTATTTAGGGTTGTTGTTGTTTTTGTTGTTTAGGGTTGTTGTTGTTGTTGTTTTATTTAAGGTTATTGTTGTTGTTATTTAGGGTTGTTGTTGTTGTTGTTGTTGTTATTTTTGTTGTTTAGGGTTGTTGTTGTTGTTTTTTTATTTAAGGTTATTGTTGTTGTTGTTGTTGTTATTTAGGGTTGTTGTAGTTGTTTAGGGTTGTTGTTTATGTTGTTGTTGTTGTTATTTAGGGTGGTTGTTGTTGTTGTTGTTTTTATTGTTGCAACTTGTTTAGGGTTCAGGGTTTATGGAATGGTTTTATTATTGTTGTTGTTGTTGTTATTTAAGGTTTTTGTTGTTGTTGTTCTTTAGGGGTTGTTGTTGTTGTTGTTGTTGTTGTTATTGTTATTTGTTGTCGTTGTTGTTGTTGTTTAGGGTTGTTGTGGTTGTTGTTGTTTAGGGTTGTTGTTGTTGTTGTTGTTATTTAGGGTTGTTGTTGTTGTTGTTGTTATTTAGGGTTGTTGTTCTTGTTGTTGTTGTTGTTGTTGTTGTTTAGGGGTTGTTGTTCTTGTTGTTTTATTTAGGGTTATTGTTGTTGTTGTTGTTGTTATTGTTGTTGTTTAGGGTTGTTGTGGTTGTTGTTGTTTAGGGTTGTTGTTGTTGTTTTTGTTATTTAGGGTTGTTGTTGTTGTTGTTATTATTTAGGGTTGTTGTTGTTGTTGTTGTTTAGGGGTTGTTGTTCTTGTTGTTGTTGTTGTCGTTGTTATTGTTATTTGGGGTTGTTGTTGTTGTTGTTCCGTTGTTTTTGTTCTTGTTGTTATTTAGGGTTATTATTTTTGTTCTTGTTGTTATTTAGGGTTGTTGTTGTTGTTGTTGTTGTTATTTAGGGTTATTATTGTTGTTCTTATTGTTATTTAAGGTTGTTGTTGTTGTTCTTGTTGTTGTTATTTAGGGTCGTTGTTTCTGTTGTTGTTGTTATTTAAGGTTGTTGTTGTTGTTATTGTTCTTATTTAGGGTTGATGTTGTTGTTGTTATTTAGGGTGGTTGTTGTTGTTGTTGTTATTGTTGCAACTTGTTTAGGGTTCAGGGTTTAGGGAAAGGTTTTATTATTGTTGTTGTTGTTGTTATTTAGTGTTGTTGTTGTTGTTTAGGGTTGTTGTTGTTGTTGTTGTTTAGGGTTGTTGTTGTTGTTGTTGTTTAGGGTTGTTGTTGTTGTTGTTATTTAGTGTTGTTGTTGTTGTTGTTGTTATTTAGGGTTTTTGTTGTTGTTGTTGTTGTCGTTGTTGTTGTTTAGGGGTTGTTGTTCTTGTTGTTTTATTTAGGGTTATTGTTGTTGTTGTTGTTGTTGTTATTTAGGGTTGTTGTTGTTGTTGTTGTTGTTTTTGTTGTTTAGGGTTGTTGTTGTTGTTATTTAGTGTTGTTGTTGTTGTTTAGGGTTGTTGTTGTTGTTGTTCTTTAGGGTTGTTGTGCTTGTTGTTGTTATTTAGGGTTGTTGTTGTTGTTTTTGTTATTTAGGGTTATTGTTGTTGTTGTTGTTGTTGTTGTTGTTATTTAAGGTTGTTGTTGTTGTTCTTGCTGTTGTTATTTAGGGTCGTTGTTTCTGTTGTTGTTGTTATTTAAGGTTGTTGTTGTTGTTATTGTTGTTATTTAGGGTTGATGTTGTTGTTGTTGTTGTTATTTAGGGTGGTTGATGTTGTTGTTTTATTTAAGGTTATTGTTGTTGTTGTTGTTGTTTTTGTTGTTGTTGTTATTTAGGGTTGTTGTGGTTGTTATTGTTTGGGGTTGTTGTAGTTGTTGTTGTTATTTAGGGTTGTTGTTGTTGTTGTTGTTGTTGTTTAGGGTTGTTGTTGTTGTTGTTGTTATTTATGGTGGTTGTTGTTGTTGTTGTTGTTATTGTTGCAACTTGTTTAGGGTTCAGGGTTTAGGGAAAGGTTTTATTGTTGTTGTTGTTGTTGTTATTTAGTGTTGTTGTTGTTGTTTAGGGTTGTTGTTGTTGTTGTTGTTTTGGGTTGATGTGGTTGTTGTTGTTTAGGGTTGTTGTTGTTGTTGTTGTTGTTGTTGTTGTTGTTGTTTAGGGTTGTTGTGGTTGTTGTTGTTTAGAGTTGTTGTTGTTGTTGTTGTTGTTGTGGTTGTTGTTTAGGGTTGTTGTGGTTGTTGTTGTTATTTAGGGTTGTTGTTGTTGTTATTGTTATTTAGGGTTGTTGTTGTTGTTGTTGTTGTTTAGGGGTTGTTGTTCTTGTTGTTTTATTTAGGGTTATTGTTGTTGTTGTTGTTGTTATTGTTGTTGTTTAGGGTTGTTGTGGTTGTTGTTGTTTAGGGTTGTTGTTGTTGTTTTTGTTATTTAGGGTTGTTGTTGTTGTTGTTATTATTTAGGGTTGTTGTTGTTGTTGTTGTTTAGGGGTTGTTGTTCTTGTTGTTGTTGTTGTTGTTGTTATTGTTATTTGGGGTTGTTGTTGTTGTTGTTCCGTTGTTTTTGTTCTTGTTGTTATTTAGGGTTATTATTTTTGTTCTTGTTGTTATTTAGGGTTGTTGTTGTTGTTGTTGTTGTTATTTAGGGTTTTATTGTTGTTCTTGTTGTTATTTAAGGTTGTTGTTGTTGTTCTTGTTGTTGTTATTTAGGGTCGTTGTTTCTGTTGTTGTTGTTATTTAAGGTTGTTGTTGTTGTTATTGTTGTTATTAAGGGTTGATGTTGTTGTTATTATTTAGGGTGGTTGTTGTTGTTGTTGTTGTTATTGTTGCAACTTGTTTAGGGTTCAGGGTTTAGGGAAAGGTTTTATTATTGTTGTTGTTGTTGTTATTTAGTGTTGTTGTTGTTATTTAGGGTTGTTGTTGTTGTTGTTTAGGGTTGTTGTTGTTGTTGTTGTTTAGGGTTGTTGTTGTTGTTGTTATTTAGTGTTGTTGTTGTTGTTGTTGTTATTTATGGTTTTTGTTGTTGTTGTTGTTGTTGTTGTTGTTGTTATTGTTATTTGGGGTTGTTGTTGTTGTTGTTCCGTTGTTTTTGTTCTTGTTGTTATTTAGGGTTATTATTGTTGTTCTTGTTGTTATTTAGGGTTGTTGTTGTTGTTGTTGTTGTTATTTAGGGTTATTATTGTTGTTCTTGTTGTTATTTAGGGTTGTTGTTGTTGTTCTTGTTGTTGTTATTTAGGGTTATTATTGTTGTTCTTGTTGTTATTTAAGGTTGTTGTTGTTGTTCTTGTTGTTGTTATTTAGGGTCGTTGTTTCTGTTGTTGTTGTTATTTAAGGTTGTTGTTGTTGTTATTGTTGTTATTTAGGGTTGATGTTGTTGTTGTTGTTGTTATTTAGGGTGGTTGTTGTTGTTGTTTTATTTAAGGTTATTGTTGTTGCTGTTGTTGTTTTTGTTGTTGTTGTTATTTAGGGTTGTTGTTGTTGTTGTGGTTGTTGTTTAGGGTTGTTGTGGTTGTTGTTGTTATGTAGGGTTGTTGTTGTTGTTATTGTTATTTAGGGTTGTTGTTCTTGTTGTTGTTGTTGTTGTTGTTTAGGGGTTGTTGTTCTTGTTGTTTTATTTAGGGTTATTGTTGTTGTTGTTGTTGTTATTGTTGTTGTTTAGGGTTGTTGTTGTTGTTTTTGTTATTTAGGGTTGTTGTTGTTGTTGTTATTATTTAGGGTTGTTGTTGTTGTTGTTGTTTAGGGGTTGTTGTTGTTGTTGTTGTTGTTGTTGTTGTTATTGTTATTTGGGGTTGTTGTTGTTGTTGTTCCGTTGTTTTTGTTCTTGTTGTTATTTAGGGTTATTATTTTTGTTCTTGTTGTTATTTAGGGTTGTTGTTGTTGTTGTTGTTGTTATTTAGGGTTATTATTGTTGTTCTTGTTGTTATTTAAGGTTGTTGTTGTTGTTCTTGTTGTTGTTATTTAGGGTCGTTGTTTCTGTTGTTGTTGTTATTTAAGGTTGTTGTTGTTGTTATTGTTGTTATTTAGGGTTGATGTTGTTGTTATTATTTAGGGTGGTTGTTGTTGTTGTTGTTGTTATTGTTGCAACTTGTTTAGGGTTCAGGGTTTAGGGAAAGGTTTTATTATTGTTGTTGTTGTTGTTATTTAGTGTTGTTGTTGTTGTTTAGGGTTGTTGTTGTTGTTGTTATTTAGTGTTGTTGTTGTTGTTGTTGTTGTTTATGGTTTTTGTTGTTGTTGTTGTTGTTGTTGTTGTTGTTGTTGTTTAGGGGTTGTTGTTCTTGTTGTATTTGTTGTTGTTCTTGTTGTTTAGGGGTTGTTGTTCTTGTTGTTGTTATTTAGGGTTATTGTTGTTGTTGTTGTTGTTGTTATTTAGGGTTGTTGTTGTTGTTGTTGTTGTTTTTGTTGTTTAGGGTTGTTGTTGTTGTTATTTAGTGTTGTTGTTGTTGTTTAGGGTTGTTGTTGTTGTTGTTATTTAGGGTTGTTGTGGTTGTTGTTGTTTGGGGTTGTTGTAGTTGTTGTTGTTATTTAGGGTTGTTGTTGTTGTTGTTGTTATTTAGGGTTATTGTTGTTGTTGTTGTTGTTGTTGTTTAGGGGTTGTTGTTCTTGTTGTTTTATTTAGGGTTATTGTTGTTGTTGTTGGTGTTGTTGTTGTTATTTAGGGTTGTTGTTGTTGTTGTTGTTGTCTTTGTTGTTTAGGGTTGTTGTTGTTGTTGTTTTATTTAGGGTTATTGTTGTTGCTATTGTTGTTGTTATTTAGGGTTGTTGTTATTGTTGTTGTTGTTTAGGGTTGTTGTTGTTGTTGTTGTTGTTGTTATTTAGGGTGGTTGTTGTTGTTGTTGTTGTTATTGTTGCAACTTGTTTAGGGTTCAGGGTTTAGGGAAAGGTTTTATTATTGTTGTTGCTGTTTTATTTAGGGTTATTGTTGTTGTTGTTGTTGTTGTTGTTATTTAGGGTTGTTGTTGTTGTCTTTGTTGTTTAGGGTTGTTGTTGTTGTTGTTTTATTTAGGGTTATTGTTGTTGCTGTTGTTGTTGTTATTTAGGGTTGTTGTTATTGTTGTTGTTGTTTAGGGTTGTTGTTGTTGTTGTTGTTATTTAGGGTTGTTGTTGTTGTTGTTGTTGTTATTGTTGCAACTTGTTTAGGGTTCAGGGTTTAGGGAAAGGTTTATTATTGTTGTTGTTGTTGTTACTTAGTGTTGTTGTTGTTGTTTAGGGTTGTTGTTGTTGTTGTTGTTGTTTAGAGTTGTTGTGGTTGTTGTTGTTTAGGGTTGTTGTTGTTGTTGTTGTTATTTAGGGTTGTTGTTGTTGTTGTTGTTATTTAGGGTTGTTGTTCTTGTTGTTGTTGTTGTTGTTGTTTAGGGGTTGTTGTTCTTGTTGTTTTATTTAGGGTTATTGTTGTTGTTGTTGTTGTTGTTGTTATTTAGGGTTGTTGTTGTTGTTTATGTTGTCTTTGTTGTTTAGGGTTGTTGTTGTTGTTGTTTTATTTAGGGTTATTGTTGTTGCTATTGTTGTTGTTATTTAGGGTTGTTGTTATTGTTGTTGTTGTTTAGGGTTGTTGTTGTTGTTGTTGTTGTTGTTATTGTTGCAACTTGTTTAGGGTTCAGGGTTTAGGGAAAGGTTTTATTATTGTTGTTGCTGTTTTATTTAGGGTTATTGTTGTTGTTGTTGTTATTTAGGGTTGTTGTTGTTGTCTTTGTTGTTTAGGGGTTTTGTTGTTGTTGTTTTATTTAGGGTTATTGTTGTTGCTGTTATTGTTGTTATTTTGGGTTGTTGTTATTGTTGTTGTTGTTTAGGGTTGTTGTTGTTGTTGTTGTTGTTATTTAGGGTGGTTGTTGTTGTTGTTGTTGTTATTGTTGCAACTTGTTTAGGGTTCAGGGTTTAGGGAAAGGTTTTATTATTGTTGTTGTTGTTGTTACTTAGTGTTGTTGTTGTTGTTTAGGGTTGTTGTTGTTGTTGTTGTTGTTTAGAGTTGTTGTGGTTGTTGTTGTTTAGGGTTGTTGTTGTTGTTGTTGTTATTTAGGGTTGTTGTTGTTGTTGTTGTTATTTAGGGTTGTTGTTCTTGTTGTTGTTGTTGTTGTTGTTGTTTAGGGGTTGTTGTTCTTTTGTTTTATTTAGGGTTATTGTTGTTGTTGTTGTTGTTGTTGTTATTTAGGGTTGTTGTTGTTGTTGTTGTTTTTGTTGTTTAGGGTTGTTGTTGTTGTTGTTTTATTTAAGGTTATTGTTGTTGCTGTTGTTGTTGTTATTTAGGGTTGTTGTTGTTGTTGTTGTTGTTTATGGTTGTTGTTGTTGTTTTTGTTGTTATTTAGGGTGGTTGTTGTTGTTGTTGTTGTTGTTGTTATTGTTGCAACTTGTTTATGGTTCAGGGTTTAGGGAAATGTTTTATTATTGTTGTTGTTGTTGTTATTTAGTGTTGTTTTTGTTGTTTAGGGTTGTTGTTGTTGTTGTTGTTGTTGTTTAGGGTTGTTGTGGTTGTTGTTGTTTAGGATTGTTGTTGTTGTTTTTGTTATTTAGGGTTGTTGTTGTTATTTAGGGTTGTTGTTGTTGTTGTTGTTTAGGGGTTGTTGTTATTGTTGTTATTGTTATTTGGGGTTGTTGTTGTTGTTGTTCCGTTGTTTTTGTTCTTGTTGTTATTTAGGGTTATTATTGTTGTTCTTGTTGTTATTTAGGGTTGTTGTTGTTGTTCTTGTTGCTGTTATTTAAGGTTATTATTGTTGTTCTTGATGTTATTTAAGGTTGTTGTTGTTGTTCTTGTTGTTGTTATTTAGGGTCATTGTTTCTGTTGTTGTTGTTATTTAAGGTTGTTGTTGTTGTTATTGTTGTTATTTAGGGTTGATGTTGTTGTTGTTATTTAGGGTGGTTGTTGTTGTTGTTGTTGTTGTTATTGTTGCAACTTGTTTAGGGTACAGGGTTTAGGGAAATGTTTTATTATTGTTGTTGTTGTTGTTATTTAGTGTTGTTGTTGTTGTTTAGGGTTGTTGTTGTTGTTGTTTAGGGTTGTTGTGGTTGTTGTTGTTTAGGGTTGTTGTTGTTGTTGTTATTTAGTGTTGTTGTTGTTGTTGTTGTTATTTATGGTTTTTGTTGTTGTTGTTGTTGTTGTTGTTGTTTAGGGGTTGTTGTTCTTGTTGTATTATTTAGGGTTATTGTTGTTGTTGTTGTTGTTGTTATTTAGGGTTGTTGTTGTTGTTGTTGTTGTTGTTGTTATTTAGGGTTGTTGTTGTTGTTGTTGTTTTTGTCGTTTAGGGTTGTTGTTGGTGTTGTTTTATTTAAGGTTATTGTTGTTGCTGTTGTTGTTGTTATTTAGGGTTGTTGTTGTTGTTGTTGTTGTTGTTTAGGGTTGTTGTTGTTATTTAGGGTGGTTGTTGTTGTTGTTGTTGTTGTTGTTATTGTTGCAACTTGTTTATGGTTCAGGGTTTAGGGAAAGGTTTTATTATTGTTGTTGTTGTTGTTATTTAGTGTTGTTTTTGTTGTTTAGGGTTGTTGTTGTTGTTGTTGTTGTTGTTGTTGTTTAGGGTTGTTGTGGTTGTTGTTGTTTAGGATTGTTGTTGTTGTTTTTGGTATTTAGGGTTGTTGTTGTTGTTGTTGTTGTTATTTAGGGTTGTTGTTGTTGTTGTTGTTTAGGGGTTGTTGTTCTTGTTGTTGTTGTTATTGTTGTTATTGTTATTTGGGGTTGTTGTTGTTGTTGTTCCGTTGTTTTTGTTCTTGTTGTTATTTAGGGTTATTATTGTTGTTCTTGTTGTTATTTAGGGTTGTTGTTGTTGTTCTTGTTGCTGTTATTTAAGGTTATTATTGTTGTTCTTGATGTTATTTAAGGTTGTTGTTGTTGTTCTTGTTGTTGTTATTTAGGGTCATTGTTTCTGTTGTTGTTGTTATTTAAGGTTGTTGTTGTTGTTATTGTTGTTATTTAGGGTTGATGTTGTTGTTGTTATTTAGGGTGGTTGTTGTTGTTGTTGTTGTTATTGTTGCAACTTGTTTAGGGTACAGGGTTTAGGGAAATGTTTTATTATTGTTGTTGTTATTTAGTGTTGTTGTTGTTGTTTAGGGTTGTTGTTGTTGTTGTTTAGGGTTGTTGTGGTTGTTGTTGTTTAGGGTTGTTGTTATTTAGTGTTGTTGTTGTTGTTGTTGTTATTTATGGTTTTTGTTGTTGTTGTTGTTGTTGTTTAGGGGTTGTTGTTCTTGTTGTATTATTTAGGGTTATTGTTGTTGTTGTTGTTGTTGTTGTTGTTGTTGTTATTTAGGGTTGTTGTTGTTGTTGTTGTTGTTTTTGTTGTTTAGGGTTGTTGTGGTTGTTGTTGTTTGGGGTTGTTGTAGTTGTTGTTGTTATTTAGGGTTGTTGTTGT
>OX359289.1:55882603-55907603 GCA_947179395.2 Pulicaria dysenterica | reverse complement strand
TTAGGGTGGTTGTTGTTGTTGTTGTTGTTGTTGTTATTGTTGCAACTTGTTTAGGGTTCAGGGTTTAGGGAAAGGTTTTATTATTGTTGTTGCTGTTTTATTTAGGGTTATTGTTGTTGTTGTTGTTGTTGTTGTTGTTGTTGTTGTTGTTATTTAGGGTTGTTGTTGTTGTCTTTGTTGTTTAGGGTTGTTGTTGTTGTTGTTTTATTTAGGGTTATTGTTGTTGCTGTTGTTGCTGTTATTTAGGGTTGTTGTTATTGTTGTTGTTGTTTAGGGTTGTTGTTGTTGTTGTTGTTGTTATATAGGGTGGTTGTTGTTGTTGTTGTTGTTGTTATTTAGGGTGGTTGTTGTTGTTGTTGTTGTTGTTGTTATTGTTGCAACTTGTTTATGGTTCAGGGTTTAGGGAAAGGTTTTATTATTGTTGTTGTTGTTGTTATTTAGTGTTGTTTTTGTTGTTTAGGGTTGTTGTTGTTGTTGTTGTTGTTGTTGTTTAGGGTTGTTGTGGTTGTTGTTGTTTAGGATTGTTGTTGTTGTTTTTGTTATTTAGGGTTGTTGTTGTTGTTGTTGTTGTTATTTAGGGTTGTTGTTGTTGTTGTTGTTTAGGGGTTGTTGTTCTTGTTGTTGTTGTTATTGTTGTTATTGTTATTTGGGGTTGTTGTTGTTGTTGTTCCGTTGTTTTTGTTCTTGTTGTTATTTAGGGTTATTATTGTTGTTCTTGTTGTTATTTAGGGTTGTTGTTGTTGTTCTTGTTGCTGTTATTTAAGGTTATTATTGTTGTTCTTGATGTTATTTAAGGTTGTTGTTGTTGTTCTTGTTGTTGTTATTTAGGGTCATTGTTTCTGTTGTTGTTGTTATTTAAGGTTGTTGTTGTTGTTATTGTTGTTATTTAGGGTTGATGTTGTTGTTGTTATTTAGGGTGGTTGTTGTTGTTGTTGTTGTTATTGTTGCAAATTGTTTAGGGTTCAGGGTTTAGGGAAATGTTTTATTATTGTTGTTGTTATTTAGTGTTGTTGTTGTTGTTTAGGGTTGTTGTTGTTGTTGTTTAGGGTTGTTGTGGTTGTTGTTGTTTAGGGTTGTTGTTGTTGTTGTTATTTAGTGTTGTTGTTGTTGTTGTTGTTATTTATGGTTTTTGTTGTTGTAGTTGTTGTTGTTTAGGGGTTGTTGTTCTTGTTGTATTATTTAGGGTTATTGTTGTTGTTGTTGTTGTTGTTGTTGTTGTTATTTAGGGTTGTTGTTGTTGTTGTTGTTGTTTTTGTTGTTTAGGGTTGTTGTGGTTGTTGTTGTTTGGGGTTGTTGTAGTTGTTGTTGTTATTTAGGGTTGTTGTTGTTGTTGTTGTTATTTAGGGTTATTGTTGTTGTTGTTGTTGTTGTTTAGGGGTTGTTGTTCTTGTTGTTTAATTTAGGGTTATTGTTGTTGTTGTTGTTGTTGTTGTTGTTGTTATTTAGGGTTGTTGTTGTTGTTTATGTTGTCTTTGTTGTTTAGGGTTGTTGTTGTTGTTGTTTTATTTAGGGTTATTGTTGTTGCTATTGTTGTTGTTATTTAGGGTTGCTGTTATTGTTGTTGTTGTTTAGGGTTGTTGTTGTTGTTGTTGTTGTTGTTGTTATTTAGGGTGGTTGTTGTTGTTGTTGTTGTTGTTGTTATTGTTGCAACTTGTTTAGGGTTCAGGGTTTAGGGAAAGGTTTTATTATTGTTGTTGCTGTTTTATTTAGGGTTATTGTTGTTGTTGTTGTTGTTGTTGTTGTTGTTGTTGTTGTTATTTAGGGTTGTTGTTGTTGTCTTTGTTGTTTAGGGTTGTTGTTGTTGTTGTTTTATTTAGGGTTATTGTTGTTGCTGTTGTTGCTGTTATTTAGGGTTGTTGTTATTGTTGTTGTTGTTTAGGGTTGTTGTTGTTGTTGTTGTTGTTATATAGGGTGGTTGTTGTTGTTGTTGTTGTTGTTATTGTTGCAACTTGTTTAGGGTTCAGGGTTTAGGGAAAGGTTTTATTATTGTTGTTGTTGTTGTTACTTAGTGTTGTTGTTGTTGTTTAGGGTTGTTGTTGTTGTTGTTGTTGTGGTTGTTGTTGTTTAGGGTTGTTGTTGTTGTTGTTGTTATTTAGGGTTGTTGTTGTTGTTGTTGTTATTTAGGGTTGTTGTTCTTGTTGTTCTTGTTGTTGTTGTTGTTTAGGGGTTGTTGTTCTTGTTGTTTTATTTAGGGTTATTGTTGTTGTTGTTGTTGTTGTTGTTATTTAGGGTTGTTGTTGTTGTTGTTGTTTTTGTTGTTTAGGGTTGTTGTTGTTGTTTTATTTAAGGTTATTGTTGTTGCTGTTGTTGTTGTTATTTAGGGTTGTTGTTGTTGTTGTTGTTGTTTAGGGTTGTTGTTGTTGTTGTTGTTGTTATTTAGGGTGGTTGTTGTTGTTGTTGTTGTTGTTGTTATTGTTGCAATTTGTTTATGGTTCAGGGTTTAGGGAAAGGTTTTATTATTGTTGTTGTTGTTGTTATTTAGTGTTGTTTTTGTTGTTTCGGGTTGTTGTTGTTGTTGTTGTTGTTGTTGTTGTTGTTTAGGGTTGTTGTGGTTGTTGTTGTTTAGGATTGTTGTTGTTGTTTTTGTTATTTAGGGTTGTTGTTGTTGTTGTTGTTGTTATTTAGGGTTGTTGTTGTTGTTGTTGTTTAGGGGTTGTTGTTCTTGTTGTTGTTGTTGTTGTTGTTATTGTTATTTGGGGTTGTTGTTGTTGTTGTTCCGTTGTTTTTGTTCTTGTTGTTATTTAGGGTTATTATTGTTGTTCTTGTTGTTATTTAGGGTTGTTGTTGTTGTTCTTGTTGTTGTTATTTAAGGTTATTATTGTTGTTCTTGATGTTATTTAAGGTTGTTGTTGTTGTTCTTGTTGTTGTTATTTAGGGTCGTTGTTTCTGTTGTTGTTGTTATTTAAGGTTGTTGTTGTTGTTATTGTTGTTATTTAGGGTTGATGTTGTTGTTGTTATTTAGGGTGGTTGTTGTTGTTGTTGTTGTTATTGTTGCAACTTGTTTAGGGTATAGGGTTTAGGGAAATGTTTTATTATTGTTGTTGTTGTTGTTATTTAGTGTTGTTGTTGTTGTTTAGGGTTGTTGTTGTTGTTGTTGTTGTTGTTGTTGTTGTTGTTGTTGTTTAGGGTTGTTGTGGTTGTTGTTGTTTAGGGTTGTTGTTGTTGTTGTTGTTGTTGTTATTTAGGGTTGTTGTTGTTGTTTATGTTGTCTTTGTTGTTTAGGGTTGTTGTTGTTGTTGTTTTATTTAGGGTTATTGTTGTTGCTATTGTTGTTGTTATTTAGGGTTGCTGTTATTGTTGTTGTTGTTTAGGGTTGTTGTTGTTGTTGTTGTTGTTGTTATTTAGGGTGGTTGTTGTTGTTGTTGTTGTTGTTGTTGTTATTGTTGCAACTTGTTTAGGGTTCAGGGTTTAGGGAAAGGTTTTATTATTGTTGTTGCTGTTTTATTTAGGGTTATTGTTGTTGTTGTTGTTGTTGTTGTTGTTGTTGTTGTTGTTATTTAGGGTTGTTGTTGTTGTCTTTGTTGTTTAGGGTTGTTGTTGTTGTTGTTTTATTTAGGGTTATTGTTGTTGCTGTTGTTGCTGTTATTTAGGGTTGTTGTTATTGTTGTTGTTGTTTAGGGTTGTTGTTGTTGTTGTTGTTGTTATATAGGGTGGTTGTTGTTGTTGTTGTTGTTGTTATTGTTGCAACTTGTTTAGGGTTCAGGGTTTAGGGAAAGGTTTTATTATTGTTGTTGTTGTTGTTACTTAGTGTTGTTGTTGTTGTTTAGGGTTGTTGTTGTTGTTGTTGTTGTTTAGAGTTGTTGTGGTTGTTGTTGTTTAGGGTTGTTGTTGTTGTTGTTGTTATTTAGGGTTGTTGTTGTTGTTGTTGTTATTTAGGGTTGTTGTTCTTGTTGTTGTTGTTGTTGTTGTTGTTTAGGGGTTGTTGTTCTTGTTGTTTTATTTAGGGTTATTGTTGTTGTTGTTGTTGTTGTTGTTATTTAGGGTTGTTGTTGTTGTTGATGTTTTTGTTGTTTAGGGTTGTTGTTGTTGTTTTATTTAAGGTTATTGTTGTTGCTGTTGTTGTTGTTATTTAGGGTTGTTGTTGTTGTTGTTGTTGTTTAGGGTTGTTGTTGTTGTTGTTGTTGTTATTTAGGGTGGTTGTTGTTGTTGTTGTTGTTGTTGTTATTGTTGCAATTTGTTTATGGTTCAGGGTTTAGGGAAAGGTTTTATTATTGTTGTTGTTGTTGTTATTTAGTGTTGTTTTTGTTGTTTAGGGTTGTTGTTGTTGTTGTTGTTGTTGTTGTTGTTGTTTAGGGTTGTTGTGGTTGTTGTTGTTTAGGATTGTTGTTGTTGTTTTTGTTATTTAGGGTTGTTGTTGTTGTTGTTGTTGTTATTTAGGGTTGTTGTTGTTGTTGTTGTTTAGGGGTTGTTGTTCTTGTTGTTGTTGTTATTGTTGTTATTGTTATTTGGGGTTGTTGTTGCTGTTGTTCCGTTGTTTTTGTTCTTGTTGTTATTTAGGGTTTTATTGTTGTTCTTGTTGTTATTTAGGGTTGTTGTTGTTGTTCTTGTTGTTGTTATTTAAGGTTATTATTGTTGTTCTTAATGTTATTTAAGGTTGTTGTTGTTGTTCTTGTTGTTGTTATTTAGGGTCGTTGTTTCTGTTGTTGTTGTTATTTAAGGTTGTTGTTGTTGTTATTGTTGTTATTTAGGGTTGATGTTGTTGTTGTTATTTAGGGTGGTTGTTGTTGTTGTTGTTGTTATTGTTGCAACTTGTTTAGGGTACAGGGTTTAGGGAAATGTTTTATTATTGTTGTTGTTGTTGTTATTTAGTGTTGTTGTTGTTGTTTAGGGTTGTTGTTGTTGTTGTTGTTGTTGTTGTTGTTGTTGTTGTTGTTGTTGTTGTTTAGGGTTGTTGTGGTTGTTGTTGTTTAGGGTTGTTGTTGTTGTTGTTGTTATTTAGGGTTGTTGTTGTTGTTGTTATTTAGGGTTGTTGTTGTTGTTGTTGTTTAGGGGTTGTTGTTCTTGTTGTTTTATTTAGGGTTATTGTTGTTGTTGTTATTTCAGGTTGTTGTTGTTGTTGTTGTTCTTTTTGTTGTTTAGGGTTGTTGTTGTTGTTGTTGTTTTATTTAAGGTTATTGTTGTTGTTGTTGTTGTTGTTATTTAGGGTTGTTGTTGTTGTTGTTGTTGTTTAGAGTTGTTGTTGTTGTTGTTGTTTAGGGTTGTTGTTGTTGTTGTTGTTATTTAGGGTTGTTGTTGTTGTTGTTGTTATTTAGGGTTGTTGTTCTTGTTGTTGTTGTTGTTGTTGTTGTTTAGGGGTTGTTGTTCTTGTTGTTTTATTTAGGGTTATTGTTGTTGTTGTTATTTAGGGTTGTTGTTGTTGTTGTTGTTTTTGTTGTTTAGGGTTGTTGTTGTTGTTGTTTTATTTAAGGTTATTGTTGTTGCTATTGTTGTTGTTATTTAGGGTTGTTGTTGTTGTTGTTGTTGTTTAGGGTTGTTGTTGTTGTTGTTGTTGTTATTTAGGGTGGTTGTTGTTGTTGTTGTTGTTATTGTTGCAACTTGTTTAGGGTTCAGGGTTTAGGGAAAGGTTTTATTGTTGTTGTTGTTGTTGTTATTTAGTGTTGTTTTTGTGGTTTAGGGTTGTTGTTGTTGTTGTTGTTGTTTAGGGTTGTTGTGGTTGTTGTTGTTTAGGATTGTTGTTGTTGTTTTTGTTATTTAGGGTTGTTGTTGTTGTTGTTGTTGTTATTTAGGGTTGTTGTTGTTGTTGTTTTATTTAAGGTTATTGTTGTTGCTGTTGTTGTTGTTATTTAGGGTTGTTGTTGTTGTTGTTGTTGTTGTTTAGGGTTGTTGTTGTTGTTGTTGTTATTTATGGTGGTTGTTGTTGTTGTTGTTGTTATTGTTGCAACTTGTTTAGGGTTCAGGGTTTAGGGTTGTTGTTGTTGTTGTTGTTGTTGTTGTTATTTAGGGTGGTTGTTGTTGTTGTTGTTTTTATTGTTGCAACTTGTTTAGGGTTCAGGGTTTAGGGAAAGGTTTTATTATTGTTGTTGTTGTTGTTATTTAGTGTTGTTGTTGTTATTTCGGGTTGTTGTTGTTGTTGTTTAGGGTTGTTGTGGTTGTTGTTGTTTAGGGTTGTTGTTGTTGTTGTTATTTAGTGTTGTTGTTGTTGTTGTTGTTATTTATGGTTTTTGTTGTTGTTGTTGTTGTTGTTGTTGTTGTTATTGTTATTTGGGGTTGTTGTTGTTGTTGTTCCGTTGTTTTTGTTCTTGTTGTTATTTAGGGTTATTATTGTTGTTCTTGTTATTATTTAGGGTTGTTGTTGTTGTTCTTGTTGTTGTTATTTAAGGTTATTATTGTTGTTCTTGATGTTATTTAAGGTTGTTGTTGTTGTTCTTGTTGTTGTTATTTAGGGTCGTTGTTTCTGTTGTTGTTGTTATTTAAGGTTGTTGTTGTTGTTATTGTTGTTATTTAGGGTTGATGTTGTTGTTGTTATTTAGGGTGGTTGTTGTTTATGTTGTTGTTATTGTTGCAACTTGTTTAGGGTACAGGGTTTAGGGAAATGTTTTATTATTGTTGTTGTTGTTGTTATTTAGTGTTGTTGTTGTTGTTTAGGGTTGTTGTTGTTGTTGTTGTTGTTGTTGTTGTTGTTTAGGGTTGTTGTGGTTGTTGTTGTTTAGGGTTGTTGTTGTTGTTGTTGTTATTTAGGGTTGTTGTTGTTGTTGTTGTTATTTAGGGTTGTTGTTGTTGTTATGGTTTAGGGGTTGTTGTTCTTGTTGTTTTATTTAGGGTTATTGTTGTTGTTGTTATTTCAGGTTGTTGTTGTTGTTGTTGTTCTTTTTGTTGTTTAGGGTTGTTGTTGTTGTTGTTTTATTTAAGGTTATTGTTGTTGTTGTTGTTGTTGTTATTTAGGGTTGTTGTTGTTGTTGTTGTTGTTTAGGGTTCTTGTTGTTGTTGTTGTTGTTGTTATTTAGGGTGGTTGTTGTTGTTGTTGTTTTTATTGTTTCAACTTGTTTAGGGTTCAGGGTTTAGGGAAAGGTTTTATTATTGTTGTTGTTGTTATTTAGTGTTGTTGTTGTTGTTTAGGGTTGTTGTTGTTGTTGTTGTTGTTTTTGTTGTTGTTTAGGGTTGTTGTGGTTGTTGTTGTTTAGTGTTGTTGTTGTTGTTTTTGTTATTTAGGGTTGTTGTTGTTGTTGTTGTTATTTAGGGTTGTTGTTGTTGTTGTTCTTTAGGGGTTGTTGTTCTTGTTGTTGTGGTTGTTGTTGTTCTTGTTGTTGTTATTTAGGGTATTTGTTTCTGTTGTTGTTGTTATTTAAGGTTGTTGTTGTTGTTATTGTTGTTATTTAGGGTTGATGTTGTTGTTGTTGTTGTTGTTGTTGTTGTTATTTAGGGTGGTTGTTTTTATTGTTTTATTTAATGTTATTGTTGTTGCTGTTGTTGTTGTTATTTAGGGTTGTTGTTGTTGTTGTTGTTGTTGTTTAGGGTTATTGTTGTTGTTGTTATTTAGGGTGGTTGTTGTTGTTGTTGTTGTTATTGTTACAACTTGTTTAGGGTTCAGGGTTTAGGGAAAGGTTTTATTGTTGTTGTTGTTGTTGTTATTTAGTGTTGTTGTTGTTGTTTAGGGTTGTTGTTGTTGTTGTTGTTGTTGTTGTTGTTGTTGTTGTTTAGGGTTGTTGTTGTTCTCTAGGGTTGTTGTGGTTGTTGTTGTTTAGGGTTGTTGTTGTTGTTTTTGTTATTTAGGGTTGTTGTTCTTGTTGTTGTTGTTTTTCTTGTTGTTTTATGTAGGGTTATTATTGTTGTTGTTGTTGTTGTTGTTGTTGTTATTTAGGGTTGTTGTTGTTTTTGTTGTTTAGGGTTGTTGTTGTTGTTGTTTTATTTAAGGTTATTGTTGTTGTTATTTAGGGTTGTTGTTGTTGTTGTTGTTGTTATTTTTGTTGTTTAGGGTTGTTGTTGTTGTTTTTTTATTTAAGGTTATTGTTGTTGTTGTTGTTGTTATTTAGGGTTGTTGTTGTTGTTTAGGGTTGTTGTTTATGTTGTTGTTGTTGTTATTTAGGGTGGTTGTTGTTGTTGTTGTTTTTATTGTTGCAACTTGTTTAGGGTTCAGGGTTTATGGAATGGTTTTATTATTGTTGTTGTTGTTGTTATTTAAGGTTTTTGTTGTTGTTGTTCTTTAGGGGTTGTTGTTGTTGTTGTTGTTGTTGTTATTGTTATTTGTTGTTGTTGTTGTTGTTGTTTAGGGTTGTTGTGGTTGTTGTTGTTTAGGGTTGTTGTTGTTGTTGTTGTTATTTAGGGTTGTTGTTGTTGTTGTTGTTATTTAGGGTTGTTGTTCTTGTTGTTGTTGTTGTTGTTGTTGTTTAGGGGTTGTTGTTCTTGTTGTTTTATTTAGGGTTATTGTTGTTGTTGTTGTTGTTATTGTTGTTGTTTAGGGTTGTTGTGGTTGTTGTTGTTTAGGGTTGTTGTTGTTGTTTTTGTTATTTAGGGTTGTTGTTGTTGTTGTTATTATTTAGGGTTGTTGTTGTTGTTGTTGTTTAGGGGTTGTTGTTCTTGTTGTTGTTGTTGTTGTTGTTATTGTTATTTGGGGTTGTTGTTGTTGTTGTTCCGTTGTTTTTGTTCTTGTTGTTATTTAGGGTTATTATTTTTGTTCTTGTTGTTATTTAGGGTTGTTGTTGTTGTTGTTGTTGTTATTTAGGGTTATTATTGTTGTTCTTATTGTTATTTAAGGTTGTTGTTGTTGTTCTTGTTGTTGTTATTTAGGGTCGTTGTTTCTGTTGTTGTTGTTATTTAAGGTTGTTGTTGTTGTTATTGTTCTTATTTAGGGTTGATGTTGTTGTTGTTATTTAGGGTGGTTGTTGTTGTTGTTGTTATTGTTGCAACTTGTTTAGGGTTCAGGGTTTAGGGAAAGGTTTTATTATTGTTGTTGTTGTTGTTATTTAGTGTTGTTGTTGTTGTTTAGGGTTGTTGTTGTTGTTGTTGTTTAGGGTTGTTGTTGTTGTTGTTGTTTAGGGTTGTTGTTGTTGTTGTTATTTAGTGTTGTTGTTGTTGTTGTTGTTATTTAGGGTTTTTGTTGTTGTTGTTGTTGTCGTTGTTGTTGTTTAGGGGTTGTTGTTCTTGTTGTTTTATTTAGGGTTATTGTTGTTGTTGTTGTTGTTGTTATTTAGGGTTGTTGTTGTTGTTGTTGTTGTTTTTGTTGTTTAGGGTTGTTGTTGTTGTTATTTAGTGTTGTTGTTGTTGTTTAGGGTTGTTGTTGTTGTTGTTCTTTAGGGTTGTTGTGGTTGTTGTTGTTATTTAGGGTTGTTGTTGTTGTTTTTGTTATTTAGGGTTATTGTTGTTGTTGTTGTTGTTGTTGTTGTTTAGGGGTTGTTGTTCTTGTTGTTTTATTTAGGGTTATTATTGTTGTTGTTGTTATTTAGGGTTGTTGTTGTTGTTGTTGTTGTCTTTGTTGTTTAGGGTTGTTGTTGTTGTTGTTTTATTTAGGGTTATTGTTGTTGCTGTTGTTGTTGTTATTTAGGGTTGTTGTTATTGTTGTTGTTGTTTAGGGTTGTTGTTGTTGTTGTTGTTGTTGTTATTTAGGGTGGTTGTTGTTGTTGTTGTTGTTATTGTTGCAACTTGTTTAGGGTTCAGGGTTTACGGAAAGGTTTTATTATTGTTGTTGCTGTTTTATTTAGGGTTATTGTTGTTGTTGTTGTTGTTGTTGTTGTTATTTAGGGTTGTTGTTGTTGTTGTTGTTGTCTTTGTTGTTTAGGGTTGTTGTTGTTGTTGTTTTATTTAGGGTTATTGTTGTTGTTGTTGTTGCTGTTATTTAGGGTTGTTGTTATTGTTGTTGTTGTTTAGGGTTGTTGTTGTTGTTGTTGTTGTTATTTAGGGTGGTTGTTGTTGTTGTTGTTGTTATTATTGTTGCAACTTGTTTAGGGTTCAGGGTTTAGGGAAATGTTATATTATTGTTGTTGTTTTTGTTATTTAGTGTTATTGTTGTTGTTTAGGGTTGTTGTTGTTGTTGTTGTTGTGGTTGTTGTTGTTTAGGGTTGTTGTTGTTGTTGTTGTTATTTAGTGATGTTGTTGTTGTTGTTGTTATTTAGGGTTTTTGTTGTTGTTGTTGTTGTTGTTGTTGTTGTTTAGGGGTTGTTGTTCTTGTTGTTTTATTTAGGGTTATTGTTGTTGTTGTTGTTGTTGTTATTTAGGGTTGTTGTTGTTGTTGTTGTTGTTTTTGTTGTTTAGGGTTGTTGTTGTTGTTATTTAGTGTTGTTGTTGTTGTTTAAGGTTGTTGTTTTTGTTGTTATTTAGGGTTGTTGTGGTTGTTGTTGTTATTTAGGGTTGTTGTTGTTGTTGTTGTTATTTAGGGTTATTGTTGTTGTTGTTGTTGTTGTTGTTTAGGGGTTGTTGTTCTTGTTGTTTTATTTAGGGTTATTATTGTTGTTGTTGTTGTTGTTGTTGTTGTTATTTAGGGTTGTTGTTGTTGTTGTTGTTGTCTTTGTTGTTTAGGGTTGTTGTTGTTGTTGTTTTATTTAGGGTTATTGTTGTTGCTGTTGTTGTTGTTATTTAGGGTTGTTGTTATTGTTGTTGTTGTTGTTATTTAGGGTGGTTGTTGTTGTTGTTGTTGTTATTGTTGCAACTTGTTTAGGGTTCAGGGTTTAGGGAAAGGTTTTATTATTGTTGTTGCTGTTTTATTTAGGGTTATTGTTGTTGTTGTTGTTGTTGTTGTTGTTATTTAGGGTTGTTGTTGTTGTTGTTGTTATTTAGGGTTGTTGTTGTTGTTGTTGTTGTCTTTGTTGTTTAGGGTTGTTGTTGTTGTTGTTTTATTTAGGGTTATTGTTGTTGCTGTTGTTGCTGTTATTTAGGGTTGTTGTTATTGTTGTTGTTGTTTAGGGTTGTTGTTGTTATTTAGGGTGGTTGTTGTTGTTGTTGTTGTTATTGTTGCAACTTGTTTAGGGTTCAGGGTTTAGGGAAAGGTTTTATTATTGTTGTTGTTTTTGTTATTTAGTGTTATTGTTTGGTGTTTAGGGTTGTTGTTGTTGTTGTTGTTGTTTAGGGTTGTTGTGGTTGTTGTTGTTTAGGGTTGTTGTTGTTGTTGTTGTTATTTAGGGTTGTTGTTGTTGTTGTTGTTGTTGTTTAGGGTTGTTGTTCTTGTTGTTGTTGTTGTTGTTGTTGTTTAGGGGTTGTTGTTCTTGTTTTTTATTTGGGGTTATTGTTGTTGTTGTTGTTGTTATTTAGGGTTGTTGTTGTTGTTGTTGTTTTTGTTGTTTAGGGTTGTTGTTGTTGTTGTTTTATTTAGGGTTATTATTGTTGTTGTTGTTGTTGTTGTTGTTGTTGTTGTTGTTATTTAGGGTTGTTGTTGTTGTTGTTGTTGTTTTTCTTGTTTAGGGTTGTTGTTGTTGTTGTTTTATTTAAGGTTATTGTTGTAGTTATTTAGGGTTGTTGTTGTTGTTTTTGTTGTTTAGGGTTGTTGTTGTTGTTGTTTTATTTAAGGTTATTGTTGTTGTTGTTGTTGTTGTTATTTAGGGTTGTTGTTGTTGTTGTTGTTGTTTAGGGTTGTTGTTGTTGTTGTTATTTAGGGTGGTTGTTGTTGTTGTTGTTTTTATTGTTGCAACTTGTTTAGGGTTCAGGGATTAGGGAAAGGTTTTATTATTGTTTTTGTTGTTGTTATTTAGTGTTGTTGTTGTTTAGGGTTGTTGTTGTTGTTGTTTAGGGTTGTTGTTGTTTAGGGTTGTTGTTGTTGTTTTTGTTATTTTGGGTTGTTGTTGTTGTTGTTGTTATTTAGGGTTGTTGTTGTTGTTGTTCTTTAGGGGTTGTTGTTCTTGTTGTTGTTGTTGTTGTTGTTATTGTTATTTGGGGTTGTTGTTGTTGTTGTTCCGTTGTTTTTTTCTTGTTGTTATTTAGGGTTATTATTGTTGTTCTTGTTGTTATTTAGGGTTGTTGTTGTTGTTCTTGTTGTTGTTATTTAGGGTTATTATTGTTGTTCTTGTTGTTATTTAAGGTTGTTGTTGTTGTTCTTGTTGTTCTTATTTATGGTCGTTGTTTCTGTTGTTGTTGTTATTTAAGGTTGTTGTTGTTGTTATTGTTGTTATTTAGGGTTGATGTTGTTGTTATTGTTGTTGTTGTTGTTATTTAGGGTGGTTGTTGTTGTTGTTTTATTTAAGGTTATTGTTGTTGCTGTTGTTATTGTTATTTAGGGTTGTTGTTGTTGTTGTTGTTGTTGTTGTTGTTTAGGGTTGTTGTTGTTGTTGTTGTTATTTATGGTGGTTGTTGTTGTTGTTGTTGTTATTGTTGCAACTTGTTTAGGGTTCAGGGTTTAGGGAAAGGTTTTATTGTTGTTGTTGTTGTTGTTATTTAGTGTTGTTGTTGTTGTTTAGGGTTGTTGTTGTTGTTGTTGTTGTTGTTTAGGGTTGTTGTGGTTGTTGTTGTTTAGGGTTGTTGTTGTTGTTTTTGTTATTTAGGGTTGTTGTTGTTCTTGTTGTTTTTATTTAGGGTTGTTGTTGTTGTTGTTGTTTAGGGGTTGTTGTTTTTGTAGTTGTTGTTGTTGTTATTTAGGGTTATTATTGTTGTTCTTGTTGTTATTTAGGGTTGTTGTTGTTGTTGTTGTTGTTGTTGTTGTTTAGGGTTGTTATGGTTGTTGTTGTTTAGGGTTGTTATGGTTGTTGTTGTTTAGGGTTGTTGTTGTTGTTTTTGTTATTTAGGGTTGTTGTTCTTGTTGTTGTTGTTGTTGTTGTTGTTTTATTTAGGGTTATTATTGTTGTTGTTGTTGTTGTTGTTGTTATTTAGGGTTGTTGTTGTTGTTGTTGTTGTTTTTGTTGTTTAGGGTTGTTGTTGTTGTTTTATTTAAGGTTATTGTTGTTGTTATTTAGGGTTGTTGTTGTTGTTGTTGTTGTTTTTGTTGTTTAGGGTTGTTGTTGTTGTTGTTTTATTTAAGGTTATTGTTGTTGTTGTTGTTGTTGTTATTTAGGGTTGTTGTTGTTGTTGTTGTTGTTGTTGTTGTTTAGGGTTGTTGTTGATGTTGTTGTTGTTGTTATTTAGGGTGGTTGTTGGTGTTGTTGATTTTATTGTTGCAACTTGTTTAGGGTTCAGGGTTTAGGGAAATGTTTTATTATTGTTGTTGTTGTTGTTATTTAGTGTTGTTGTTGTTGTTTAGGGTTGTTTTTGTTGTTGTTGTTGTTGTTTAGGGTTGTTGTGGTTGTTGTTGTTTAGGGTTGTTGTTGTTGTTTTTGTTATTTAGGGTTGTTGTTGTTGTTGTTGTTATTTAGGGTTGTTGTTGTTGTTGTTCTTTAGGGGTTGTTGTTCTTGTTGTTGTTGTTGTTGTTGTTATTGTTATTTGGGGTTGTTGTTGTTGTCGTTCCGTTGTTTTTTTCTTGTTGTTATTTAGGGTTATTATTGTTGTTCTTGTTGTTATTTAGGGTTGTTGTTGTTGTTCTTGTTGTTGTTATTTAGGGTTATTATTGTTGTTCTTGTTGTTATTTAAGGTTGTTGTTGTTGTTATTTAGGGTGGTTGTTGTTGTTATTTAGGGTCGTTGTTTCTGTTGTTGTTGTTGTTGTTATTTAGGGTCGTTGTTTCTGTTGTTGTTGTTATTTAAGGTTGTTATTGTTGTTATTGTTGTTATTTAGGGTTGATGTTGTTGTTGTTGTTGTTGTTGTTGTTATTTAGGGTGGTTGTTGTTGTTTTTTTATTTAAGGTGATTGTTGTTGCTGTTGTTATTGTTATTTAGGGTTGTTGTTGTTGTTGTTGTTGTTGTTTAGGGTTGTTGTTGTTATTTATGGTGGTTGTTTTTGTTGTTATTGTTATTGTTGCAACTTGTTTAGGGTTCAGGGTTTAGGGAAAGGTTTTATTGTTGTTGTTGTTGTTATTTAGTGTTGTACGTTGTTGTTGTTTAGGGTTGTTGTTGTTGTTGTTGTTGTTGTTTAGGGTTGTTGTGGTTGTTGTTGTTTAGGGTTGTTGTTGTTGTTTTTGTTATTTAGGGTTGTTGTTGTTGTTGTTGTTGTTATTTAGGGTTGTTGTTGTTGTTGTTGTTTAGGGGTGGTTGTTCTTGTTGTTGTTGTTGTTGTTGTTATTGTTATTTGGGGTTGTTGTTGTTGTTCCGTTGTTTTTGTTCTTGTTGTTATTTAGGGTTATTATTGTTGTTCTTGTTGTTATTTAGGGTTGTTGTTGTTGTTGTTGTTGTTGTTATTTAGGGTTATTATTGTTGTTCTTGTTGTTATTTAAGGTTGTTGTTGTTGTTCTTGTTGTTGTTATTTAGGGTCGTTGTTGTTTAGAGTTGTTGTTGTTGTTGTTGTTGTTGTTGTTGTTGTTGTTGTGGGTTGTTGTGGTTGTTGTTGTTTAGGGTTGTTGTTGTTGTTGTTGTTTAGGGGTTGTTGTTCTTGTTGTTTTATTTAGGGTTATTGTTGTTGTTGTTGTTGTTAT
This sequence comes from Pulicaria dysenterica, assembly GCA_947179395.2. Classification (NCBI taxonomy): domain Eukaryota; kingdom Viridiplantae; phylum Streptophyta; class Magnoliopsida; order Asterales; family Asteraceae; genus Pulicaria; species Pulicaria dysenterica. Next base: position 55,893,247 of record OX359289.1, on the reverse strand, counting down.
TGTTGTTATTTAGGGTTGTTGTTGTTTTTGTTGTTTAGGGTTGTTGTTGTTGTTGTTTTATTTAAGGTTATTGTTGTTGCTATTGTTGTTGTTATTTAGGGTTGTTGTTGTTGTTGTTGTTTGTTTGTTTAGGGTTGTTGTTGTTATTTAGGGTGGTTGTTGTTGTTGTTGTTATTGTTGCAACTTGTTTATGGTTCAGGGTTTAGGGAAAGGTTTTATTATTGTTGTTGTTGTTGTTATTTAGTTTTGTTTTTGTTGTTTAGGGTTGTTGTTGTTGTTGTTGTTGTTGTTGTTGTTGTTTAGGGTTGTTGTGGTTGTTGTTGTTTAGGGTTGTTGTTGTTGTTTTTGTTATTTAGGGTTGTTGTTGTTGTTGTTGTTATTTAGGGTTGTTGTTGTTGTTTTTCTTTAGGGGTTGTTGTTCTTGTTGTTGTTGTTGTTTAGGGTTGTTTTGGTTGTTGTTGTTTAGGGTTGTTGTTGTTGTTTTTGTTATTTAGGGTTGTTGTTCTTGTTGTTGTTGTTATTGTTATTTGGGGTTGTTGTTGTTGTTGTTCCGTTGTTTTTGTTCTTGTTGTTATTTAGGGTTATTATTGTTGTTCTTGTTGTTATTTAGGGTTGTTGTTGTTGTTGTTGTTGTTGTTATTTAGGGTTATTATTGTTGTTCTTGTTCTTATTTAAGGTTGTTGTTGTTGTTATTTAGGGTCGTTGTTTCTGTTGTTGTTGTTATTTAAGGTTGTTGTTGTTGTTATTGTTGTTATTTAGGGTTGATGTTGTTGTTGTTATTTAGGGTGGTTGTTGTTGTTGTTGTTATTGTTGCAACTTGTTTAGGGTTCAGGGTTTAGGGAAAGGTTTTATTATTGTTGTTGTTGTTGTTATTTAGTGTTGTTGTTGTTGTTTAGGGTTGTTGTTGTTGTTGTTGTTGTTGTTGTTTAGGGTTGTTGTGGTTGTTGTTGTTTAGGGTTGTTGTTGTTGTTGTTGTTGTTATTTAGTGTTGTTGTTGTTGTTGTTATTATTTAGGGTTTTTGTTCTTGTTGTTGTTGTTGTTGTTGTTGTTTAGGGGTTGTTGTTCTTGTTGTTTTATTTAGGGTTATTGTTGTTGTTGTTGTTGTTATTTAGGGTTGTTGTTGTTGTTGTTGTTGTTTTTGTTGTTTAGGGTTGTTGTTGTTGTTATTTAGTGTTGTTGTTGTTGTTTAGGGTTGTTGTTGTTGTTGTTATTTAGGGTTGTTGTGGTTGTTGTTGTTTGGGGTTGTTGTAGTTGTTGTTATTTAGGGTTGTTGTTGTTGTTGTTGTTGTTATTTAGGGTTATTGTTGTTGTTGTTGTTGTTGTTTAGGGGTTGTTGTTCTTGTTGTTTTATTTAGAGTTATTGTTGTTGTTGTTGTTGTTGTTGTTGTTGTTATTTAGGGTTGTTGTTGTTGTTGTTGTCTTTGTTGTTTAGGGTTGTTGTTGTTGTTGTTTTATTTAGAGTTATTGTTGTTGCTGTTGTTGTTGTTATTTAGGGTTGTTGTTGTGGTTGTTGTTGTAGTTATTTAGGGTGGTTGTTGTTGTTGTTGTTGTTGTTGTTATTGTTGCAACTTGTTTAGGGTTCAGGGTTTAGGGAAAGGTTTTATTATTGTTGTTGTTGTTTTATTTAGGGTTATTGTTGTTGTTGTTGTTGTTGTTGTTGTTATTTAGGGTTGTTGTTGTTGTTGTTGTCTTTGTTGTTTAGGGTTGTTGTTGTTGTTGTTTTATTTAGGGTTATTGTTGTTGCTGTTGTTGTTGTTGTTATTTAGGGTTGTTGTTATTGTTGTTGTTGTTTAGGGTTGTTGTTGTTGTTGTTGTTGTTGTTATTTAGGGTGGTGGTTGTTGTTGTTGTTGTTATTGTTGCAACTTGTTTAGCGTTCAGGGTTTAGGGAAAGGTTTTATTATTGTTGTTGTTGTTGTTATTTAGTGTTGTTGTTGTTGTTTAGGGTTGTTGTTGTTGTTGTTGTTGTTGTTTAGGGTTGTTGTGGTTGTTGTTGTTTAGGATTGTTGTTGTTGTTGTTGTTATTTAGGGTTGTTGTTGTTGTTGTTGTTATTTAGGGTTGTTGTTCTTGTTGTTGTTATTTAGGGTTGTTGTTGTTGTTGTTATTTAGGGGTTGTTGTTCTTGTTGTTTTATTTAGGGTTATTGTTGTTGTTGTTGTTGTTGTTGTTATTTTGGGTTGTTGTTGTTGTTGTTGTTGTTTTTGTTGTTTAGGGTTGTTGTTGTTGTTGTTTTATTTAAGGTTATTGTTGTTGCTGTTGTTGTTGTTATTTAGGGTTGTTGTTGTTGTTGTTGTTGTTGTTTAGGGTTGTTGTTGTTGTTGTTGTTGTTATTTAGGGTGGTTGTTGTTGTTGTTGTTGTTATTGTTGCAACTTGTTTATGGTTCAGGGTTTAGGGAATCGTTTTATTATTGTTGTTGTTGTTGTTATTTAGTGTTGTTTTTGTTGTTTAGGGTTGTTGTTGTTCTTGTTGTTGTTGTTTAGGGTTGTTGTGGTTGTTGTTGTTTAGGGTTGTTGTTGTTGTTTTTGTTATTTAGGGTTGTTGTTGTTGTTGTTGTTGTTGTTATTTAGGGTTGTTGTTGTTGTTGTTGTTCTTTAGTGGTTGTTGTTGTTGTTGTTCTTGTTGTTGTTATTTAGGGTCGTTGTTTCTGTTGTTGTTGTTATTTAAGGTTGTTGTTGTTGTTATTGTTGTTATTTAGGGTTGATGATGTTGTTGTTGTTGTTATTTAGGGTGGTTGTTGTTGTTGTTGTTGTTGTTTAGGGTTGTTGTTGTTGTTGTTATTTAGGGTGGTTGTTGTTGTTATTGTTGCAACTTGTTTAGGGTTCAGGGTTTAGGGAAAGGTTTTATTGTTGTTGTTGTTGTTATTTAGTGTTGTTGTTGTTGTTTAGGGTTGTTGTTGTTGTTGTTGTTGTTTAGGGTTGTTTTGGTTGTTGTTGTTTAGGGTTGTTGTTGTTGTTTTTGTTATTTAGGGTTGTTGTTCTTGTTGTTGTTGTTATTGTTATTTGGGGTTGTTGTTGTTGTTGTTCCGTTGTTTTTGTTCTTGTTGTTATTTAGGGTTATTATTGTTTTTCTTGTTGTTATTTAGGGTTGTTGTTGTTGTTGTTGTTGTTGTTATTTAGGGTTATTATTGTTGTTCTTGTTCTTATTTAAGGTTGTTGTTGTTGTTATTTAGGGTCGTTGTTTCTGTTGTTGTTGTTATTTAAGGTTGTTGTTGTTGTTATTGTTGTAATTTAGGGTTGATGTTGTTGTTGTTATTTAGGGTGGTTGTTGTTGTTGTTGTTGTTATTGTTGCAACTTGTTTAGGGTTCAGGGTTTAGGGAAAGGTTTTATTATTGTTGTTGTTGTTGTTATTTAGTGTTGTTGTTGTTGTTTAGGGTTGTTGTTGTTGTTGTTTAGGGTTGTTGTGGTTGTTGTTGTTTAGGGTTGTTGTTGTTGTTGTTGTTATTTAGTGTTGTTGTTGTTGTTGTTGTTATTATTTAAGGTTTTTGTTCTTGTTGTTGTTGTTGTTGTTGTTGTTTAGGGGTTGTTGTTCTTGTTGTTTTATTTAGGGTTATTGTTGTTGTTGTTGTTGTTATTTAGGGTTGTTGTTGTTGTTGTTGTTGTTTTTGTTGTTTAGGGTTGTTGTTGTTGTTATTTAGTGTTGTTGTTGTTGTTTAGGGTTGTTGTTGTTGTTGTTATTTAGGGTTGTTGTGGTTGTTGTTGTTTGGGGTTGTTGTAGTTGTTGTTATTTAGGGTTGTTGTTGTTGTTGTTGTTATTTAGGGTTATTGTTGTTGTTGTTGTTGTTGTTTAGGGGTTGTTGTTCTTGTTGTTTTATTTAGAGTTATTGTTGTTGTTGTTGTTGTTGTTGTTGTTGTTATTTAGGGTTGTTGTTGTTGTTGTTGTCTTTGTTGTTTAGGGTTGTTGTTGTTGTTGTTTTATTTAGAGTTATTGTTGTTGCTGTTGTTGTTGTTATTTAGGGTTGTTGTTGTGGTTGTTGTTGTTGTTATTTAGGGTGGTTGTTGTTGTTGTTGTTGTTGTTGTTATTGTTGCAACTTGTTTAGGGTTCAGGGTTTAGGGAAAGGTTTTATTATTGTTGTTGTTGTTTTATTTAGGGTTATTGTTGTTGTTGTTGTTGTTGTTGTTGTTATTTAGGGTTGTTGTTGTTGTTGTTGTCTTTGTTGTTTAGGGTTGTTGTTGTTGTTGTTTTATTTAGGGTTATTGTTGTTGCTGTTGTTGTTGTTGTTATTTAGGGTTGTTGTTATTGTTGTTGTTGTTTAGGGTTGTTGTTGTTGTTGTTGTTGTTGTTATTTAGGGTGGTGGTTGTTGTTGTTGTTGTTATTGTTGCAACTTGTTTAGCGTTCAGGGTTTAGGGAAAGGTTTTATTATTGTTGTTGTTGTTGTTATTTAGTGTTGTTGTTGTTGTTTAGGGTTGTTGTTGTTGTTGTTTAGGGTTGTTGTGGTTGTTGTTGTTTAGGATTGTTGTTGTTGTTGTTGTTATTTAGGGTTGTTGTTGTTGTTCTTGTTATTTAGGGTTGTTGTTCTTGTTGTTGTTATTTAGGGTTGTTGTTGTTGTTGTTATTTAGGGGTTGTTGTTCTTGTTGTTTTATTTAGGGTTATTGTTGTTGTTGTTGTTGTTGTTGTTGTTGTTGTTATTTTGGGTTGTTGTTGTTGTTGTTTTTGTTTTTGTTGTTTAGGGTTGTTGTTGTTGTTGTTTTATTTAAGGTTATTGTTGTTGCTGTTGTTGTTGTTATTTAGGGTTGTTGTTGTTGTTGTTGTTGTTGTTTAGGGTTGTTGTTGTTGTTGTTGTTGTTATTTAGGGTGGTTGTTGTTGTTGTTGTTGTTATTGTTGCAACTTGTTTATGGTTCAGGGTTTAGGGAATCGTTTTATTATTGTTGTTGTTGTAGTTATTTAGTGTTGTTTTTGTTGTTTAGGGTTGTTGTTGTTCTTGTTGTTGTTGTTTAGGGTTGTTGTGGTTGTTGTTGTTGTTTAGGGTTGTTGTTGTTGTTGTTTTATTTAAGGTTATTGTTGTTGCTGTTGTTGTTGTTATTTAGGGTTGTTGTTGTTGTTGTTGTTGTTTAGGGTTGTTGTTGTTGTTGTTGTTATTTAGGGTGGTTGTTGTTGTTGTTGTTATTGTGGCAACTTGTTTATCGTTCAGGGTTTAGGGAAAGGTTTTATTATTGTTGTTGTTGTTGTTATTTAGTGTTGTTGTTGTTGTTGTTGTTGTTGCTGTTGTTGTTGTTATTTAGGGTTGTTGTTGTTGTTGTTGTTTAGGGTTGTTGTTGTTGTTGTTGTTATTTAGGGTGGTGGTTGTTGTTGTTGTTGTTATTGTTGCAACTTGTTTAGCGTTCAGGATTTAGGGAAAGGTTTTATTATTGTTGTTGTTGTTGTTATTTAGTGTTGTTGTTGTTGTTTAGGGTTGTTGTTGTTGTTGTTGTTGTTGTTTAGGGTTGTTGTGGTTGTTGTTGTTTAGGATTGTTGTTGTTGTTGTTGTTATTTAGGGTTGTTGTTGTTGTTGTTGTTATTTAGGGTTGTTGTTCTTGTTGTTGTTATTTAGGGTTGTTGTTGTTGTTGTTATTTAGGGGTTGTTGTTCTTGTTGTTTTATTTAGGGTTATTGTTGTTGTTGTTGTTGTTGTTGTTGTTGTTATTTTGGGTTATTGTTATTGTTGTTGTTGTTTTTGTTGTTTAGGGTTGTTGTTGTTGTTGTTTTATTTAAGGTTATTGTTGTTGCTGTTGTTGTTGTTATTTAGGGTTGTTGTTGTTGTTGTTGTTGTTGTTTAGGGTTGTTGTTGTTGTTGTTGTTGTTATTTAGGGTGGTTGTTGTTGTTGTTGTTGTTATTGTTGCAACTTGTTTATGGTTCAGGGTTTAGGGAATCGTTTTATTATTGTTATTGTTGTTGTTATTTAGTGTTGTTTTTGTTGTTTAGGGTTGTTGTTGTTCTTGTTGTTGTTGTTTAGGGTTGTTGTGGTTGTTGTTGTTGTTTTTGTTATTTAGGGTTGTTGTTGTTGTTGTTGTTGTTATTTAGGGTTGTTGTTTAGGGGTTGTTGTTGTTGTTGTTGTTGTTGTTGTTATTGTTATTTGGGGTTGTTGTTGTTGTTGTTCCGTTGTTTTTGTTCTTGTTGTTATTTAGGGTTATTATTGTTGTTCTTGTTGTTATTTAGGGTTGTTGTTGTTGTTCTGGTTGTTGTTGTTGTTATTTAGTGTTGTTGTTGTTGTTTAGGGTTGTAGTTGTTGTTGTTGTTGTTGTTTAGGGTTGTTGTGGTTGTTGTTGTTTGGGGTTGTTGTTGTTGTTGTTGTTATTTAGGGTTGTTGTTGTTGTTGTTAATTAGGGTTGTTGTTGTTGTTTTTGTTGTTGTTGTTGTTGTTGTTGTTGTTGTTTAGGGGTTGTTGTTCTTGTTGTTTTATTTAGGGTTATTGTTGTTGTTGTTGTTGTTGTTGTTATTTAGGGGTGTTGTTGTTGTTATTTAGGGTTGTTGTTCTTGTTGTTGTTGTTGTTGTTGTTGTTTAGGGGTTGTTGTTCTTGTTGTTTTATTTAGGGTTATTGTTGTTGTTGTTGTTGTTGTTGTTGTTGTTGTTATTTAGGGTTGTTGTTGTTGTTGTTGTTGTTTTTGTTGTTTAGGGTTGTTGTTGTTGTTGTTTTATTTAAGGTTATTGTTGTTGTTGTTGTTGTTGTTGTTGTTATTTATGGTTGTTGTTGTTGTTGTTGTTGTTTAGGGTTGTTGTTGTTGTTGTTGTTATTTAGGGTTGTTGTTGTTGTTGTTGTTGTTATTGTGGCAACTTGTTTATGGTTCAGGGTTTAGGGAAAGGTTTTATTATTTAGTGTTGTTGTTGTTGTTGTTATTTAGTGTTGTTGTTGTTGTTTAGGGTTGTTGTTGTTGTTGTTGTTTAAGGTTGTTGTCGTTGTTGTTGTTTAGGGTTGTTGTTGTTGTTTTTGTTATTTAGGGTTGTTGTTGTTGTTGTTGTTGTTGTTATTTAGGGTTGTTGTTGTTGTTGTTGTTTAGGGGTTGTTGTTGTTGTTGTTGTTGTTGTTGTTGTTATCGTTATTTGGGGTTGTTGTTGTTGTTGTTCCGTTGTTTTTGTTCTTGTTGTTATTTAGGGTTATTATTGTTGTTCTTGTTGTTATTTAGGGTTGTTGTTATTTAAGGTTATTATTGTTGTTCTTGTTGTTATTTAAGGTTGTTGTTGTTATTCTTGTTGTTGTTATTTAGGGTCGTTGTTTCTGTTGTTATTGTTATTTAAGGTTGTTGTTGTTGTTATTGTTGTTATTTAGGGTTGATGTTGTTGTTGTTATTTAGGGTGGTGGTTGTTGTTGTTGTTGTTATTGTTGCAACTTGTTTAGGGTTCAGGGTTTAGGGAAATGTTTTATTATTGTTGTTGTTGTTGTTATTTAATGTTGTTGTTGTTGTTTAGGGTTGTTGTTGTTGTTGTTGTTGTTGTTGTTTAGGGTTGTTGTGGTAGTTGTTGTTTAGGGTTGTTGTTGTTGTTGTTGTTATTTAGGGTTGTTGTTGTTGTTGTTGTTGTTGTTGTTATTTAGGGTTGTTGTTGTTGTTGTTGTTGTTGTTTAGGGGTTGTAGTTCTTGTTGTTTTATTTAGGGTTATTGTTGTTGTTGTTGTTGTTATTTAGGGTTGTTGTTGTTGTTGTTGTTGTTTTTGTTGTTTAGGGTTGTTGTTGTTGTTGTTTTATTTAAGGTTATTGTTGTTGTTGTTGTTGTTATTTAGGGTTGTTGTTGTTGTTGTTGTTGTTTTTGTTGTTTAGGGTTGTTGTTGTTGTTGTTTTATTTAAGGTTATTGTTGTTGTTGTTGTTGTTGTTATTTAGGGTTGTTGTTGTTGTTGTTGTTGTTGTTGTTGTTATTTAGGGTGGTTGTTGATGTTGTTGTTGTTGTTGTTGTTGTTGTTGTTGTTGTTTAGGGGTTGTTGTTCTTGTTGTTTTATTTAGGGTTATTGTTGTTGTTGTTGTTGTTGTTGTTATTTAGGGTTGTTGTTGTTGTTGTTGTTGTTTTTGTTGTTTAGGGTTGTTGTTGTTGTTTTATTTAAGGTTATTGTTGTTGTTGTTGTTGTTGTTATTTAGGGTTGTTGTTGTTGTTGTTGTTGTTGTTGTTATTTAGGGTGGTTGTTGTTGTTGTTGTTTTTATTGTTGCAACTTGTTTAGGGTTCAGGGAAAGGTTTTATTATTGTTGTTGTTGTTGTTATTTAGTGTTGTTGTTGTTGTTTAGGGTTGTTGTTGTTGTTGTTGTTGTTGTTGTTTAGGGTTGTTGTGGTTGTTGTTGTTTAGGGTTGTTGTTGTTGTTTTTGTTATTTAGGGTTGTTGTTGTTGTTGTTGTTATTTAGGGTTGTTGTTGTTGTTGTTTATTTAGGGGTTGTTGTTCTTGTTGTTGTTGTTGTTGTGATTGTTATTTGGGGTTGTTGTTGTTGTTGTTCCGTTGTTTTTTTCTTGTTGTTATTTAGGGTTATTATTGTTGTTCTTGTTGTTATTTAGGGTTGTTGTTGTTGTTCTTGTTGTTGTTATTTAGGGTTATTATTGTTGTTCTTGTTGTTCTTTAAGGTTGTTGTTGTTGGTCTTGTTGTTGTTATTTAGGGTCATTGTTTCTGTTGTTGTTGTTATTTAAGGTTGTTGTTGTTGTTATTGTTGTTATTTAGGGTTGATGTTGTTGTTGTTGTTGTTGTTGTTGTTGTTGTTATTTAGGGTGGTTGTTGTTGTTGTTGCAACTTCTTTAGGGTTCAGGGTTTAAGGAAGGGTTTTGTTATTGTTGTTGTTGTTGTTATTGTTATTTAGGGTTGTTGTTCTTGTTGTTGTTCTTGTTGTTGTTGTTGTTCTTGTTGTTTTATTTAGGGTTATTGTTGTTGTTGTTGTTGTTGTTGTTGTTGTTATTTAGGGTTGTTGTTGTTGTTGTTGGTGTTGTTGTTTAGGGTTGTTGTTGTTGTTATTTAGGGTTGTTGTTCTTGTTGTTGTTGTTGTTTAGGGGTTGTTGTTCTTGTTGTTTTATTTAGGGTTATTGTTGTTGTTGTTGTTGTTGTTGTTGTTATTTAGGGTTGTTGTTGTTGTTGTTGTTGTTTTTGTTGTTTAGGGTTGTTGTTGTTGTTGTTTTATTTAAGGTTATTGTTGTTGCTGTTGTTGTTGTTATTTAGGGTTGTTGTTGTTGTTGTTGTTGTTTAGGGTTGTTGTTGTTGTTGTTGTTATTTAGGGTGGTTGTTGTTGTTGTTGTTATTGTGGCAACTTGTTTATGGTTCAGGGTTTAGGGAAAGGTTTTATTATTGTTGTTGTTGTTGTTATTTAGTGTTGTTGTTGTTGTTGTTGTTGTTGTTGCTGTTGTTGTTGTTATTTAGGGTTGTTGTTGTTGTTGTTGTTTAGGGTTGTTGTTGTTGTTGTTGTTATTTAGGGTGGTTGTTGTTGTTGTTGCTGTTATTGTGGCAACTTGTTTATGGTTCAGGGTTTAGGGAAAGGTTTTATTATTGTTGTTGTTGTTGTTATTTAGTGTTGTTGTTGTTGTTGTTATTTAGTGTTGTTGTTGTTGTTTAGGGTTGTTGTTGTTGTTGTTTAAGGTTTTTGTCGTTGTTGTTGTTTAGGGTTGTTGTTGTTGTTGTTATTGTTATTTGGGGTTGTTGTTGTTGTTCCGTTGTTTTTGTTCTTGTTGTTATTTAGGGTTATTATTGTTGTTCTTGTTGTTATTTAGGGTTCTGGTTGTTGTTATTTAAGGTTATTATTGTTGTTCTTGTTGTTATTTAAGGTTGTTGTTGTTGTCTTGTTGTTGTTATTTAGGGTCGTTGTTTCTGTTGTTATTGTTATTTAAGTTTGTTGTTGTTGTTATTGTTGTTATTTAGGGTTGATGTTGTTGTTGTTATTTAGGGTGGTTGTTGTTGTTGTTGTTGTTATTGTTGCAAATTGTTTAGGGTTCAGGGTTTAGGGAAATGTTTTATTATTGTTGTTGTTGTTGTTATTTAGTGTTGTTGTTGTTGTTTAGGGTTGTTGTTGTTGTTGTTGTTGTTGTTGTTTAGGGTTGTTGTGGTTGTTGTTGTTTAGGGTTGTTGTTGTTGTTGTTGTTATTTAGGGTTGTTGTTGTTGTTGTTGTTGTTGTTATTTAGGGTAGTTGTTGTTGTTGTTGTTGTTGTTGTTTAGGGGTTGTTGTTCTTGTTGTTTTATTTAGGGTTATTGTTGTTGTTTTTGTTGTTATTTAGGGTTGTTGTTGTTGTTGTTTTTGTTTTTGTTGTTTAGGGTTGTTGTTGTTGTTGTTTTATTTTAGGTTATTGTTGTTGTTGTTGTTGTTGTTGTTATTTAGGGTTGTTGTTGTTGTTGTTGTTGTTGTTGTTTTTGTTGTTTAGGGTTGTTGTTGTTGTTGTTTTATTTAAGGTTATTGTTGTTGTTGTTGTTGTTTGGTATTTAGGGTTGTTGTTGTTGTTGTTGTTATTTAGGGTGGTTGTTGTTGTTGTTGTTGTTGTTGTTGTTTAAGGGTTGTTGTTCTTGTTGTTTTATTTAGGGTTATTGTTGTTGTTGTTGTTGTTGTTGTTATTTAGGGTTGTTGTTGTTGTTGTTGTTGTTGTTTTTGTTGTTTAGGGTTGTTGTTGTTTTTGTTTTATTTAAGGTTATTGTTGTTGTTGTTGTTGTTATTTAGGGTTGTTGTTTATGTTGTTGTTGCTGTTTAGGGTTGTTGTTGTTGTTGTTGTTCTTCTT
>OX359289.1:55872603-55880103 GCA_947179395.2 Pulicaria dysenterica | reverse complement strand
TATTGTTGTTGTTGTTGTTGTTATTTAGGGTTGTTGTTTATGTTGTTGTTGCTGTTTAGGGTTGTTGTTGTTGTTGTTGTTGTTCTTCTTGTTGTTTTATTTAGGGTTATTGTTGTTGTTGTTGTTGTTGTTGTTATTTAGGGTTGTTGTTGTTGTTGTTGTTGTTGTTTAGGGATGTTGTTGTTGTTATTTAGGGTTGTTGTTCTTGTTGTTGTTGTTGTTGTTGTTTAGGGGTTGTTGTTCTTGTTGTTTTATTTAGGGTTATTGTTGTTGTTGTTGTTGTTGTTGTTGTTGTTGTTATTTAGGGTTGTTGTTGTTGTTGTTGTTGTTTTTGTTGTTTAGGGTTGTTGTTGTTGTTGTTTTATTTAAGGTTATTGTTGTTGCTGTTGTTGTTGTTATTTAGGGTTGTTGTTGTTGTTGTTGTTTAGGGTTGTTGTTGTTGTTGTTGTTATTTAGGGTGGTTGTTGTTGTTGTTGTTATTTAGGGTTGTTGTTGTTGTTGTTGTTTAGGGTTGTTGTTGTTGTTGTTGTTATTTAGGGTTGTTGTTGTTGTTGTTGTTGTTATTTAGGGTTGTTGTTGTTGTTGTTGTTGTTGTTGTTGTTGTTGTTTAGGGGTTGTTGTTTTTGTTGTTTTATTTAGGGTTATTGTTGTTGTTTTTGTTGTTATTTAGGGTTGTTGTTGTTGTTGTTGTTGTTTTTGTTGTTTAGGGTTGTTGTTGTTGTTGTTTTATTTAAGGTTATTGTTGTTGTTGTTGTTGTTGTTGTTATTTAGGGTTGTTGTTGTTGTTGTTGTTGTTGTTTTTGTTGTTTAGGTTTGTTGTTGTTGTTGTTTTATTTAAGGTTATTGTTGTTGTTGTTGTTGTTTGGTATTTAGGGTTGTTGTTGTTGTTGTTGTTATTTAGGGTGGTTGTTGTTGTTGTTGTTGTTGTTGTTATTTAGTGTTGTTGTTGTTGTTTAGGGTTGTTGTTGTTGTTGTTTGGTATTTAGGGTTGTTGTTGTTGTTGTTGTTATTTAGGGTGGTTGTTGTTGTTGTTGTTGTTGTTGTTATTTAGTGTTGTTGTTGTTGTTTAGGGTTGTTGTTGTTGTTGTTTAAGGTTTTTGTCGTTGTTGTTGTTTAGGGTTGTTGTTGTTGTTGTTATTGTTATTTGGGGTTGTTGTTGTTGTTCCGTTGTTTTTGTTCTTGTTGTTATTTAGGGTTATTATTGTTGTTCTTGTTGTTATTTAGGGTTCTGGTTGTTGTTATTTAAGGTTATTATTGTTGTTCTTGTTGTTATTTAAGGTTGTTGTTGTTGTTCTTGTTGTTGTTATTTAGGGTCGTTGTTTCTGTTGTTATTGTTATTTAAGTTTGTTGTTGTTGTTATTGTTGTTATTTAGGGTTGATGTTGTTGTTGTTATTTAGGGTGGTTGTTGTTGTTGTTGTTGTTATTGTTGCAACTTGTTTAGGGTTCAGGGTTTAGGGAAATGTTTTATTATTGTTGTTGTTGTTGTTATTTAGTGTTGTTGTTGTTGTTTAGGGTTGTTGTTGTTGTTGTTTTTGTTGTTGTTGTTTTTTAGGGTTGTGGTTGTAGTTGTTGTTTAGGGTGGTTGTTGTTGTTGTTGTTATTTAGGGTTGTTGTTGTTGTTGTTGTTGTTGTTATTTAGGGTAGTTGTTGTTGTTGTTGTTGTTGTTGTTTAGGGGTTGTTGTTCTTGTTGTTTTATTTAGGGTTATTGTTGTTGTTTTTGTTGTTATTTAGGGTTGTTGTTGTTGTTGTTTTTGTTTTTGTTGTTTAGGGTTGTTGTTGTTTTATTTTAGGTTATTGTTGTTGTTGTTGTTGTTGTTGTTATTTAGGGTTGTTGTTGTTGTTGTTGTTGTTGTTGTTTTTGTTGTTTAGGGTTGTTGTTGTTGTTGTTTTATTTAAGGTTATTGTTGTTGTTGTTGTTGTTTGGTATTTAGGGTTGTTGTTGTTGTTGTTGTTATTTAGGGTGGTTGTTGTTGTTGTTGTTGTTGTTGTTGTTTAAGGGTTGTTGTTCTTGTTGTTTTATTTAGGGTTATTGTTGTTGTTGTTGTTGTTGTTGTTATTTAGGGTTGTTGTTGTTGTTGTTGTTGTTGTTTTTGTTGTTTAGGGTTGTTGTTGTTGTTGTTTTATTTAAGGTTATTGTTGTTGTTGTTGTTGTTATTTAGGGTTGTTGTTTATGTTGTTGTTGCTGTTTAGGGTTGTTGTTGTTGTTGTTGTTGTTCTTCTTGTTGTTTTATTTAGGGTTATTGTTGTTGTTGTTGTTGTTGTTGTTATTTAGGGTTGTTGTTGTTGTTGTTGTTGTTGTTTAGGGATGTTGTTGTTGTTATTTAGGGTTGTTGTTCTTGTTGTTGTTGTTGTTGTTGTTTAGGGGTTGTTGTTCTTGTTGTTTTATTTAGGGTTATTGTTGTTGTTGTTGTTGTTGTTGTTGTTGTTGTTATTTAGGGTTGTTGTTGTTGTTGTTGTTGTTTTTGTTGTTTAGGGTTGTTGTTGTTGTTGTTTTATTTAAGGTTATTGTTGTTGCTGTTGTTGTTGTTATTTAGGGTTGTTGTTGTTGTTGTTGTTTAGGGTTGTTGTTGTTGTTGTTGTTATTTAGGGTGGTTGTTGTTGTTGTTGTTATTTAGGGTTGTTGTTGTTGTTGTTGTTTAGGGTTGTTGTTGTTGTTGTTGTTGTTATTTAGGGTTGTTGTTGTTGTTGTTGTTGTTGTTGTTGTTGTTGTTTAGGGGTTGTTGTTTTTGTTGTTTTATTTAGGGTTATTGTTGTTGTTTTTGTTGTTATTTAGGGTTGTTGTTGTTGTTGTTGTTGTTTTTGTTGTTTAGGGTTGTTGTTGTTGTTGTTTTATTTAAGGTTATTGTTGTTGTTGTTGTTGTTGTTATTTAGGGTTGTTGTTGTTGTTGTTGTTGTTGTTTTTGTTGTTTAGGTTTGTTGTTGTTGTTGTTTTATTTAGGGTTATTGTTGTTGTTGTTGTTGTTTGGTATTTAGGGTTGTTGTTGTTGTTGTTGTTATTTAGGGTGGTTGTTGTTGTTGTTGTTGTTGTTGTTATTTAGTGTTGTTGTTGTTGTTTAGGGTTGTTGTTGTTGTTGTTATTTAGGGTTGTTGTTGTTGTTGTTGTTATTTAGGGTGGTTGTTGTTGTTGTTGTTGTTGTTGTTATTTAGTGTTGTTGTTGTTGTTTAGGGTTGTTGTTGTTGTTGTTTAAGGTTTTTGTCGTTGTTGTTGTTTAGGGTTGTTGTTGTTGTTGTTATTGTTATTTGGGGTTGTTGTTGTTGTTCCGTTGTTTTTGTTCTTGTTGTTATTTAGGGTTATTATTGTTGTTCTTGTTGTTATTTAGGGTTCTGGTTGTTGTTATTTAAGGTTATTATTGTTGTTCTTGTTGTTATTTAAGGTTGTTGTTGTTGTTCTTGTTGTTGTTATTTAGGGTCGTTGTTTCTGTTGTTATTGTTATTTAAGTTTGTTGTTGTTGTTATTGTTGGTATTTAGGGTTGATGTTGTTGTTGTTATTTAGGGTGGTTGTTGTTGTTGTTGTTGTTATTGTTGCAACTTGTTTAGGGTTCAGGGTTTAGGGAAATGTTTTATTATTGTTGTTGTTGTTGTTATTTAGTGTTGTTGTTGTTGTTTAGGGTTGTTGTTGTTGTTGTTGTTGTTGTTGTTTAGGGTTGTTGTGGTTGTTGTTGTTTAGGGTGGTTGTTGTTGTTGTTGTTATTTAGGGTTGTTGTTGTTGTTGTTGTTGTTGTTATTTAGGGTAGTTGTTGTTGTTGTTGTTGTTGTTGTTTAGGGGTTGTTGTTCTTGTTGTTTTATTTAGGGTTATTGTTGTTGTTGTTGTTGTTGTTGTTGTTGTTGTTATTTAGGGTTGTTGTTGTTGTTGTTGTTGTTTTTGTTGTTTAGGGTTGTTGTTGTTGTTGTTTTATTTAAGGTTATTGTTGTTGCTGTTGTTGTTGTTATTTAGGGTTGTTGTTGTTGTTGTTGTTTAGGGTTGTTGTTGTTGTTGTTGTTATTTAGGGTGGTTGTTGTTGTTGTTGTTATTTAGGGTTGTTGTTGTTGTTGTTGTTTAGGGTTGTTGTTGTTGTTGTTGTTGTTATTTAGGGTTGTTGTTGTTGTTGTTGTTGTTGTTGTTGTTGTTGTTTAGGGGTTGTTGTTTTTGTTGTTTTATTTAGGGTTATTGTTGTTGTTTTTGTTGTTATTTAGGGTTGTTGTTGTTGTTGTTGTTGTTTTTGTGGTTTAGGGTTGTTGTTGTTGTTGTTTTATTTAAGGTTATTGTTGTTGTTGTTGTTGTTGTTGTTATTTAGGGTTGTTGTTGTTGTTGTTGTTGTTGTTTTTGTTGTTTAGGTTTGTTGTTGTTGTTGTTTTATTTAAGGTTATTGTTGTTGTTGTTGTTGTTTGGTATTTAGGGTTGTTGTTGTTGTTGTTGTTATTTAGGGTGGTTGTTGTTGTTGTTGTTGTTGTTGTTATTTAGTGTTGTTGTTGTTGTTTAGGGTTGTTGTTGTTGTTGTTTGGTATTTAGGGTTGTTGTTGTTGTTGTTGTTATTTAGGGTGGTTGTTGTTGTTGTTGTTGTTGTTGTTATTTAGTGTTGTTGTTGTTGTTTAGGGTTGTTGTTGTTGTTGTTTAAGGTTTTTGTCGTTGTTGTTGTTTAGGGTTGTTGTTGTTGTTGTTATTGTTATTTGGGGTTGTTGTTGTTGTTCCGTTGTTTTTGTTCTTGTTGTTATTTAGGGTTATTATTGTTGTTCTTGTTGTTATTTAGGGTTCTGGTTGTTGTTATTTAAGGTTATTATTGTTGTTCTTGTTGTTATTTAAGGTTGTTGTTGTTGTTCTTGTTGTTGTTATTTAGGGTCGTTGTTTCTGTTGTTATTGTTATTTAAGTTTGTTGTTGTTGTTATTGTTGGTATTTAGGGTTGATGTTGTTGTTGTTATTTAGGGTGGTTGTTGTTGTTGTTGTTGTTATTGTTGCAAATTGTTTAGGGTTCAGGGTTTAGGGAAATGTTTTATTATTGTTGTTGTTGTTGTTATTTAGTGTTGTTGTTGTTGTTTAGGGTTGTTGTTGTTGTTGTTGTTGTTGTTGTTTAGGGTTGTTGTTGTAGTTGTTGTTTAGGGTGGTTGTTGTTGTTGTTGTTATTTAGGGTTGTTGTTGTTGTTGTTGTTGTTGTTATTTAGGGTAGTTGTTGTTGTTGTTGTTGTTGTTGTTTAGGGGTTGTTGTTCTTGTTGTTTTATTTAGGGTTATTGTTGTTGTTTTTGTTGTTATTTAGGGTTGTTGTTGTTGTTGTTTTTGTTTTTGTTGTTTAGGGTTGTTGTTGTTGTTGTTTTATTTTAGGTTATTGTTGTTGTTGTTGTTGTTGTTGTTATTTAGGGTTGTTGTTGTTGTTGTTGTTGTTGTTGTTTTTGTTGTTTAGGGTTGTTGTTGTTGTTGTTTTATTTAAGGTTATTGTTGTTGTTGTTGTTGTTTGGTATTTAGGGTTGTTGTTGTTGTTGTTGTTATTTAGGGTGGTTGTTGTTGTTGTTGTTGTTGTTGTTGTTTAAGGGTTGTTGTTCTTGTTGTTTTATTTAGGGTTATTGTTGTTGTTGTTGTTGTTGTTGTTGTTATTTAGGGTTGTTGTTGTTGTTGTTGTTGTTGTTTTTGTTGTTTAGGGTTGTTGTTGTTGTTGTTTTATTTAAGGTTATTGTTGTTGTTGTTGTTGTTATTTAGGGTTGTTGTTTATGTTGTTGTTGCTGTTTAGGGTTGTTGTTGTTGTTGTTGTTGTTCTTCTTGTTGTTTTATTTAGGGTTATTGTTGTTGTTGTTGTTGTTGTTGTTATTTAGGGTTGTTGTTGTTGTTGTTGTTGTTGTTTAGGGATGTTGTTGTTGTTATTTAGGGTTGTTGTTCTTGTTGTTGTTGTTGTTGTTGTTTAGGGGTTGTTGTTCTTGTTGTTTTATTTAGGGTTATTGTTGTTGTTGTTGTTGTTGTTGTTGTTGTTGTTATTTAGGGTTGTTGTTGTTGTTGTTGTTGTTTTTGTTGTTTAGGGTTGTTGTTGTTGTTGTTTTATTTAAGGTTATTGTTGTTGCTGTTGTTGTTGTTATTTAGGGTTGTTGTTGTTGTTGTTGTTTAGGGTTGTTGTTGTTGTTGTTGTTATTTAGGGTGGTTGTTGTTGTTGTTGTTATTTAGGGTTGTTGTTGTTGTTGTTGTTTAGGGTTGTTGTTGTTGTTGTTGTTATTTAGGGTTGTTGTTGTTGTTGTTGTTGTTATTTAGGGTTGTTGTTGTTGTTGTTGTTGTTGTTGTTGTTGTTGTTTAGGGGTTGTTGTTTTTGTTGTTTTATTTAGGGTTATTGTTGTTGTTTTTGTTGTTATTTAGGGTTGTTGTTGTTGTTGTTGTTTTTGTTGTTTAGGGTTGTTGTTGTTGTTGTTTTATTTAAGGTTATTGTTGTTGTTGTTGTTGTTGTTGTTATTTAGGGTTGTTGTTGTTGTTGTTGTTGTTGTTTTTGTTGTTTAGGTTTGTTGTTGTTGTTGTTTTATTTAAGGTTATTGTTGTTGTTGTTGTTGTTTGGTATTTAGGGTTGTTGTTGTTGTTGTTGTTATTTAGGGTGGTTGTTGTTGTTGTTGTTGTTGTTGTTGTTGTTGTTGTTGTTTAAGGGTTGTTGTTCTTGTTGTTTTATTTAGGGTTATTGTTGTTGTTGTTGTTGTTGTTGTTATTTAGGGTTGTTGTTGTTGTTGTTGTTGTTGTTGTTTTTGTTGTTTAGGGTTGTTGTTGTTGTTGTTTTATTTAAGGTTATTGTTGTTGTTGTTGTTGTTATTTAGGGTTGTTGTTTATGTTGTTGTTGTTGTTTAGGGTTGTTGTTGTTGTTGTTGTTGTTGTTATTTAGGGGGGTTGTTGTTGTTGATGTTGTTGTTGTTATTGTTGCAACTTGTTTAGGGTTCAGGGTTTAGGGAAAGGTTTTATTATTGTTGTTGTTGTTGTTATTTAGTGTTGTTGTTGTTGTTTAGGGTTGTTGTTGTTGTTGTTGTTTAGGGTTGTTGTGGTTGTTGTTGTTTAGGGTTGTTGTTGTTGTTTTTGTTATTTAGGGTTGTTGTTGTTGTTGTTGTTATTATTTAGGGTTGTTGTTGTTGTTGTTCTTTAGGGGTTGTTGTTGTTGTTGTTGTTGTTGTTGTTGTTGTTGTTATTTGGGGTTGTTGTTGTTGTTGTTCCGTTGTTTTTGTTCTTGTTGTTATTTAGGGTTATTATTGTTGTTCTTGTTGTTATTTAGGGTTGTTGTTGTTATTGTTGTTGTTGTTATTTAGGGTTATTATTGTGGTTCTTGTTGTTATTTAAGGTTGTTGTTGTTGTTGTTGTTGTTGTTATTTAGGGTCGTTGTTTCTGTTGATGTTGTTATTTAAGGTTGTTGTTGTTGTTATTGTTGTTATTTAGGGTTGATGTTGTTGTTGTTACTTAGGGTGGTTGTTGTTGTTGTTGCAACTTGTTTAGGGTTCTGGGTTTAAGGAAGGGTTTTGTTATTGTTGTTGTTGTTGTTATTGTTATTTATGGTTGTTGGTGTTGTTGTTGTT
>OX359289.1:55850103-55862603 GCA_947179395.2 Pulicaria dysenterica | reverse complement strand
TGGTTCAGGGTTTAGGGAAAGGTTTTATTATTGTTGTTGTTGTTGTTATTTAGTGTTGTTGTTGTTGTTTAGGGTTGTTGTTTTTGTTGTTTAAGGTTTTTGTCGTTGTTGTTGTTTAGGGTTGTTGTTGTTGTTGTTGTTATTGTTATTTGGGGTTGTTGTTGTTGTTCCGTTGTTTTTATTCTTGTTGTTATTTAGGGTTATTATTGTTGTTCTTGTTGTTATTTAGGGTTGTATTTGTTGTTCTGGTTGTTGTTATTTAAGCTTATTATTGTTGTTCTTGTTGTTATTTAAGGTTGTTGTTGTTGTTCTTGTTGTTGTTATTTAGGGTCGTTGTTTCTGTTGTTATTGTTATTTAAGTTTGTTGTTGTTGTTATTGTTGTTATTTAGGGTTGATGTTGTTGTTGTTATTTAGGGTTGTTGTTGTTGTTGTTGTTGTTATTGTTGCAACTTGCTTAGGGTTCAGGGTTTAGGGAAATGTTTTATTATTGTTGTTGTTGTTGTTATTTAGTGTTGTTGTTGTTGTTTAGGGTTGTTGTTGTTGTTGTTGTTGTTGTTTAGGGTTGTTGTGGTTGTTGTTGTTTAGGGTTGTTGTTGTTGTTGTTGTTATTTAGGGTTGTTGTTGTTGTTGTTGTTGTTGTTGTTGTTATTTAGGGTTGTTGTTGTTGTTGTTGTTGTTTAGGGGTTGTTGTTCTTGTTGTTTTATTTAGGGTTATTGTTGTTGTTTTTGTTGTTATTTAGGGTTGTTGTTGTTGTTGTTGTTGTTTTTGTTGTTTAGGGTTGTTGTTGTTGTTGTTTTATTTAAGGTTATTGTTGTTGTTGTTGTTGTTGTTGTTATTTAGGGTTGTTGTTGTTGTTGTTGTTGTTGTTGTTTAGGGTTGTTGTTGTTGTTGTTTTATTTAAGGTTATTGTTGTTGTTGTTGTTGTTTGGTATTTAGGGTTGTTGTTGTTGTTGTTATTGTTATTTGGGGTTGTTGTTGTTGTTCCGTTGTTTTTGTTCTTGTTGTTATTTAGGGTTATTATTGTTGTTCTTGTTGTTATTTAGGGTTGTTGTTGTTGTTCTGGTTGTTGTTATTTAAGGTTATTATTGTTGTTCTTGTTGTTATTTAAGGTTGTTGTTGTTGTTCTTGTTGTTGTTATTTAGGGTCGTTGTTTCTGTTGTTATTGTTATTTAAGTTTGTTGTTGTTGTTATTGTTGTTATTTAGGGTTGATGTTGTTGTTGTTATTTAGGGTGGTTGTTGTTGTTGTTGTTGTTATTGTTGCAACTTGTTTAGGGTTCAGGGTTTGAGGAAATGTTTTATTATTGTTGTTGTTGTTGTTATTTAGTGTTGTTGTTGTTGTTTAGGGTTGTTGTTGTTGTTGTTGTTGTTGTTGTTTAGGGTTGTTGTGGTTGTTGTTGTTTAGGGTTGTTGTTGTTGTTGTTGTTATTTAGGGTTGTTGTTGTTGTTGTTGTTGTTGTTGTTATTTAGGGTTGTTGTTGTTGTTGTTGTTGTTGTTGTTTAGGGGTTGTTGTTCTTGTTGTTTTATTTAGGGTTATTGTTGTTGTTTTTGTTGTTATTTAGGGTTGTTGTTGTTGTTGTTGTTGTTTTTGTTGTTTAGGGTTGTTGTTGTTGTTGTTTTATTTAAGGTTATTGTTGTTGTTGTTGTTGTTGTTGTTATTTAGGGTTGTTGTTGTTGTTGTTGTTGTTGTTGTTTTTGTTGTTTAGGGTTGTTGTTGTTGTTGTTTTATTTAAGGTTATTGTTGTTGTTGTTGTTGTTTGGTATTTAGGGTTGTTGTTGTTGTTGTTGTTATTTAGGGTGGTTGTTGTTGTTGTTGTTGTTGTTGTTTAAGGGTTGTTGTTCTTGTTGTTTTATTTAGGGTTATTGTTGTTGTTGTTGTTGTTGTTGTTATTTAGGGTTGTTGTTGTTGTTGTTTTTGTTGTTTAGGGTTGTTGTTGTTGTTGTTTTATTTAAGGTTATTGTTGTTGTTGTTGTTGTTATTTAGGGTTGTTGTTTATGTTGTTGTTGTTGTTTAGGGTTGTTGTTGTTGTTGTTGTTGTTGTTCTTGTTGTTTTATTTAGGGTTATTGTTGTTGTTGTTGTTATTTAGGGTTGTTGTTGTTGTTGTTGTTGTTGTTGTTTAGGGTTGTTGTTGTTGTTATTTAGGGTTGTTGTTCTTGTTGTTGTTGTTGTTGTTGTTTAGGGGTTGTTGTTCTTGTTGTTTTATTTAGGGTTATTGTTGTTGTTGTTGTTGTTGTTGTTGTTGTTGTTATTTAGGGTTGTTGTTGTTGTTGTTGTTGTTTTTGTTGTTTAGGGTTGTTGTTGTTGTTGTTTTATTTAAGGTTATTGTTGTTGCTGTTGTTGTTGTTATTTAGGGTTGTTGTTGTTGTTGTTGTTGTTTAGGGTTGTTGTTGTTATTTAGGGTGGTTGTTGTTGTTGTTGTTATTGTGGCAACTTGTTTATGGTTCAGGGATAAGGGAAAGGTTTTATTATTGTTGTTGTTGTTGTTATTTAGTGTTGTTGTTGTGGTTGTTGTTGTTGCTGTTGTTGTTGTTATTTAGGGTTGTTGTTGTTGTTGTAGTTTAGGGTTGTTGTTGTTGTTGTTGTTATTTAGGGTGGTTGTTGTTTTTGTTGCTGTTATTGTGGCAACTTGTTTATGGTTCAGGGTTTAGGGAAAGGTTTTATTATTGTTGTTGTTGTTGTTATTTAGTGTTGTTGTTGTTGTTGCAACTTCTTTAGGGTTCAGGGTTTAAGGAAGGGTTTTGTTATTGTTGTTGTTTTTGTTATTGTTATTTATGGTTGTTGTTCTTGTTGTTGTTGTTGTTGTTGTTGTTCTTTTTGTTTTATTTAGGGTTATTGTTGTTGTTGTTGTTGTTGTTGTTGTTATTTAGGGTTGTTGTTGTTGTTGTTGTTGTTGTTTAGGGTTGTTGTTGATGTTATTTAGGGATGTTGTTCTTGTTGTTGTTGTTGTTGTTTAGGGGTTGTTGTTCTTGTTGTTTTATTTAGGGTTATTGTTGTTGTTGTTGTTGTTGTTGTTGTTGTTATTTAGGGTTGTTGTTGTTGTTGTTGTTGTTTTTGTTGTTTAGGGTTGTTGTTGTTGTTGTTTTATTTAAGGTTATTGTTGTTGCTGTTGTTGTTGTTATTTAGGGTTGTTGTTGTTGTTGTTGTTGTTTAGGGTTGTTGTTGTTGTTGTTGTTATTTAGGGTGGTTGTTGTTGTTGTTGTTATTGTGGCAACTTGTTTATGGTTCAGGGTTTATGGAAAGGTTTTATTATTGTTGTTGTTGTTATTTAGTGTTGTTGTTGTTGTTGTTGTTGTTGCTGTTGTTGTTGTTATTTAGGGTTGTTGTTGTTGTTGTTGTTTAGGGTTGTTGTTGTTGTTGTTGTTATTTAGGGTGGTTGTTGTTGTTGTTGCTGTTATTGTGGCAACTTGTTTATGGTTCAGGGTTTAGGGAAAGGTTTTATTATTGTTGTTGTTGTTGTTATTTAGTGTTGTTGTTGTTGTTGTTATTTAGTGTTGTTGTTGTTGTTGTTGTTATTTAGGGTGGTTGTTGTTGTTGTTGTTGTTGTTGTTTAAGGGTTGTTGTTCTTGTTGTTTTATTTAGGGTTATTGTTGTTGTTGTTGTTGTTGTTGTTATTTAGGGTTGTTGTTGTTGTTGTTTTTGTTGTTTAGGGTTGTTGTTGTTGTTGTTTTATTTAAGGTTATTGTTGTTGTTGTTGTTGTTATTTAGGGTTGTTGTTTATGTTGTTGTTGTTGTTTAGGGTTGTTGTTGTTGTTGTTGTTCTTGTTCTTGTTGTTTTATTTAGGGTTATTGTTGTTGTTGTTGTTGTTGTTGTTGTTATTTAGGGTTGTTGTTGTTGTTGTTGTTGTTGTTGTTGTTGTTGTTTAGGGTTGTTGTTGTTGTTATTTAGGGTTGTTGTTCTTGTTGTTGTTGTTGTTGTTGTTTAGGGGTTGTTGTTCTTGTTGTTTTATTTAGGGTTATTGTTGTTGTTGTTGTTGTTGTTGTTGTTGTTATTTAGGGTTGTTGTTGTTGTTGTTGTTTTTGTTGTTTAGGGTTGTTGTTGTTGTTGTTTTATTTAAGGTTATTGTTGTTGCTGTTGTTGTTGTTATTTAGGGTTGTTGTTGTTGTTGTTGTTGTTTAGGGTTGTTGTTGTTATTTAGGGTGGTTGTTGTTGTTGTTGTTATTGTGGAAACTTGTTTATGGTTCAGGGTTAAGGGAAAGGTTTTATTATTGTTGTTGTTGTTGTTATTTAGTGTTGTTGTTGTTGTTGTTGTTGTTGCTGTTGTTGTTGTTATTTAGGGTTGTTGTTGTTGTTGTTGTTTAGGGTTGTTGTTGTTGTTGTTGTTATTTAGGGTGGTTGTTGTTGTTGTTGCTGTTATTGTGGCAACTTGTTTATGGTTCAGGGTTTAGGGAAAGGTTTTATTATTGTTGTTGTTGTTGTTATTTAGTGTTGTTGTTGTTGTTGTTGTTGTTGCTGTTGTTGTTGTTATTTAGGGTTGTTGTTGTTGTTGTTGTTTAGGGTTGTTGTTGTTGTTGTTGTTATTTAGGGTGGTTGTTGTTGTTGTTGCTGTTATTGTGGCAACTTGTTTATGGTTCAGGGTTTAGGGAAAGGTTTTATTATTGTTGTTGTTGTTGTTATTTAGTGTTGTTGTTGTTGTTTAGGGTTGTTGTTTTTGTTGTTTAAGGTTTTTGTCGTTGTTGTTGTTTAGGGTTGTTGTTGTTGTTGTTGTTATTGTTATTTGGGGTTGTTATTGTTATTTGGGGTTGTTGTTGTTGTTCCGTTGTTTTTATTCTTGTTGTTATTTAGGGTTATTATTGTTGTTCTTGTTGTTATTTAGGGTTGTATTTGTTGTTCTGGTTGTTGTTATTTAAGCTTATTATTGTTGTTCTTGTTGTTATTTAAGGTTGTTGTTGTTGTTCTTGTTGTTGTTATTTAGGGTCGTTGTTTCTGTTGTTATTGTTATTTAAGTTTGTTGTTGTTGTTATTGTTGTTATTTAGGGTTGATGTTGTTGTTGTTATTTAGGGTTGTTGTTGTTGTTGTTGTTGTTATTGTTGCAACTTGTTTAGGGTTCAGGGTTTAGGGAAATGTTTTATTATTGTTGTTGTTGTTGTTATTTAGTGTTGTTGTTGTTGTTTAGGGTTGTTGTTGTTGTTGTTGTTGTTGTTGTTTAGGGTTGTTGTGGTTGTTGTTGTTTAGGGTTGTTGTTGTTGTTGTTGTTATTTAGGGTTGTTGTTGTTGTTGTTGTTGTTGTTGTTGTTATTTAGGGTTGTTGTTGTTGTTGTTGTTGTTTAGGGGTTGTTGTTGTTGTTGTTTTATTTAGGGTTATTGTTGTTGTTTTTGTTGTTATTTAGGGTTGTTGTTGTTGTTGTTGTTGTTTTTGTTGTTTAGGGTTGTTGTTGTTGTTGTTTTATTTAAGGTTATTGTTGTTGTTGTTGTTGTTGTTGTTATTTAGGGTTGTTGTTGTTGTTGTTGTTGTTGTTGTTGTTTTTGTTGTTTAGGGTTGTTGTTGTTGTTGTTTTATTTAAGGTTATTGTTGTTGTTGTTGTTGTTTGGTATTTAGGGTTGTTGTTGTTGTTGTTATTGTTATTTGGGGTTGTTGTTGTTGTTCCGTTGTTTTTGTTCTTGTTGTTATTTAGGGTTATTATTGTTGTTCTTGTTGTTATTTAGGGTTGTTGTTGTTGTTCTGGTTGTTGTTATTTAAGGTTATTATTGTTGTTCTTGTTGTTATTTAAGGTTGTTGTTGTTGTTCTTGTTGTTGTTATTTAGGGTCGTTGTTTCTGTTGTTATTGTTATTTAAGTTTGTTGTTGTTGTTATTGTTGTTATTTAGGGTTGATGTTGTTGTTGTTATTTAGGGTGGTTGTTGTTGTTGTTGTTGTTATTGTTGCAACTTGTTTAGGGTTCAGGGTTTAGGGAAATGTTTTATTATTGTTGTTGTTGTTGTTATTTAGTGTTGTTGTTGTTGTTTAGGGTTGTTGTTGTTGTTGTTGTTGTTGTTGTTTAGGGTTGTTGTGGTTGTTGTTGTTTAGGGTTGTTGTTGTTGTTGTTGTTATTTAGGGTTGTTGTTGTTGTTGTTGTTGTTGTTGTTGTTGTTATTTAGGGTTGTTGTTGTTGTTGTTGTTGTTGTTGTTTAGGGGTTGTTGTTCTTGTTGTTTTATTTAGGGTTATTGTTGTTGTTTTTGTTGTTATTTAGGGTTGTTGTTGTTGTTGTTGTTGTTTTTGTTGTTTAGGGTTGTTGTTGTTGTTGTTTTATTTAAGGTTATTGTTGTTGTTGTTGTTGTTGTTGTTATTTAGGGTTGTTGTTGTTGTTGTTGTTGTTGTTTTTGTTGTTTAGGGTTGTTGTTGTTGTTGTTTTATTTAAGGTTATTGTTGTTGTTGTTGTTGTTTGGTATTTAGGGTTGTTGTTGTTGTTGTTGTTATTTAGGGTGGTTGTTGTTGTTGTTGTTGTTGTTGTTTAAGGGTTGTTGTTCTTGTTGTTTTATTTAGGGTTATTGTTGTTGTTGTTGTTGTTGTTGTTATTTAGGGTTGTTGTTGTTGTTGTTTTTGTTGTTTAGGGTTGTTGTTGTTGTTGTTTTATTTAAGGTTATTGTTGTTGTTGTTGTTGTTATTTAGGGTTGTTGTTTATGTTGTTGTTGTTGTTTAGGGTTGTTGTTGTTGTTGTTGTTGTTGTTCTTGTTGTTTTATTTAGGGTTATTGTTGTTGTTGTTGTTATTTAGGGTTGTTATTGTTGTTGTTGTTGTTGTTGTTTAGGGTTGTTGTTGTTGTTATTTAGGGTTGTTGTTGTTGTTGTTGTTGTTGTTGTGGTTTAGGGGTTGTTGTTCTTGTTGTTTTATTTAGGGTTATTGTTGTTGTTGTTGTTGTTGTTGTTGTTGTTGTTATTTAGGGTTGTTGTTGTTGTTGTTGTTGTTTTTGTTGTTTAGGGTTGTTGTTGTTGTTGTTTTATTTAAGGTTATTGTTGTTGCTGTTGTTGTTGTTATTTAGGGTTGTTGTTGTTGCTGTTGTTGTTTAGGGTTGTTGTTGTTATTTAGGGTGGTTGTTGTTGTTGTTGTTATTGTGGCAACTTGTTTATGGTTCAGGGTTAAGGGAAAGGTTTTATTATTGTTGTTGTTGTTGTTATTTAGTGTTGTTGTTGTTGTTGTTGTTGTTGCTGTTGTTGTTGTTATTTAGGGTTGTTGTTGTTGTTGTAGTTTAGGGTTGTTGTTGTTGTTGTTGTTATTTAGGGTGGTTGTTGTTGTTGTTGCTGTTATTGTGGCAACTTGTTTATGGTTCAGGGTTTAGGGAAAGGTTTTATTATTGTTGTTGTTGTTGTTATTTAGTGTTGTTGTTGTTGTTGTTGTTGTTGCTGTTGTTGTTGTTATTTAGGGTTGTTGTTGTTGTTGTTGTTTAGGGTTGTTGTTGTTGTTGTTGTTATTTAGGGTGGTTGTTGTTGTTGTTGCTGTTATTGTGGCAACTTGTTTATGGTTCAGGGTTTAGGGAAAGGTTTTATTATTGTTGTTGTTGTTGTTATTTAGTGTTGTTGTTGTTGTTTAGGGTTGTTGTTGTTGTTGTTTAAGGTTTTTGTCGTTGTTGTTGTTTAGGGTTGTTGTTGTTGTTGTTGTTATTGTTATTTGGGGTTGTTGTTGTTGTTCCGTTGTTTTTGTTCTTGTTGTTATTTAGGGTTATTATTGTTGTTCTTGTTGTTATTTAGGGTTGTTGTTGTTGTTCTGGTTGTTGTTATTTAAGCTTATTATTGTTGTTCTTGTTGTTATTTAAGGTTGTTGTTGTTGTTCTTGTTGTTGTTATTTAGGGTCGTTGTTTCTGTTGTTATTGTTATTTAAGTTTGTTGTTGTTGTTATTGTTGTTATTTAGGGTTGTTGTTGTTGTTGTTATTTAGGGTTGTTGTTGTTGTTGTTGTTGTTATTGTTGCAACTTGTTTAGGGTTCAGGGTTTAGGGAAATGTTTTATTATTGTTGTTGTTGTTGTTATTTAGTGTTGTTGTTGTTGTTTAGGGTTGTTGTTGTTGTTGTTGTTGTTGTTGTTTAGGGTTGTTGTGGTTGTTGTTGTTTAGGGTTGTTGTTGTTGTTGTTGTTATTTAGGGTTGTTGTTGTTGTTGTTGTTGTTGTTGTTGTTATTTAGGGTTGTTGTTGTTGTTGTTGTTGTTTAGGGGTTGTTGTTCTTGTTGTTTTATTTAGGGTTATTGTTGTTGTTGTTGTTGTTATTTAGGGTTGTTGTTGTTGTTGTTGTTGTTTTTGTTGTTTAGGGTTGTTGTTGTTGTTGTTTTATTTAAGGTTATTGTTGTTGTTGTTGTTGTTGTTGTTATTTAGGGTTGTTGTTGTTGTTGTTGTTGTTGTTGTTGTTTTTGTTGTTTAGGGTTGTTGTTGTTGTTGTTTTATTTAAGGTTATTGTTGTTGTTGTTGTTGTTTGGTATTTAGGGTTGTTGTTGTTGTTGTTATTGTTATTTGGGGTTGTTGTTGTTGTTCCGTTGTTTTTGTTCTTGTTGTTATTTAGGGTTATTATTGTTGTTCTTGTTGTTATTTAGGGTTGTTGTTGTTGTTCTGGTTGTTGTTATTTAAGGTTATTATTGTTGTTCTTGTTGTTATTTAAGGTTGTTGTTGTTGTTCTTGTTGTTGTTATTTAGGGTCGTTGTTTCTGTTGTTATTGTTATTTAAGTTTGTTGTTGTTGTTATTGTTGTTATTTAGGGTTGATGTTGTTGTTGTTATTTAGGGTGGTTGTTGTTGTTGTTGTTGTTATTGTTGCAACTTGTTTAGGGTTCAGGGTTTAGGGAAATGTTTTATTATTGTTGTTGTTGTTGTTATTTAGGGTTGTTGTTGTTGTTTAGGGTTGTTGTTGTTGTTGTTGTTGTTGTTGTTTAGGGTTGTTGTGGTTGTTGTTGTTTAGGGTTGTTGTTGTTGTTGTTGTTATTTAGGGTTGTTGTTGTTGTTGTTGTTGTTGTTGTTGTTGTTATTTAGGGTTGTTGTTGTTGTTGTTGTTGTTGTTGTTTAGGGGTTGTTGTTCTTGTTGTTTTATTTAGGGTTATTGTTGTTGTTTTTGTTGTTATTTAGGGTTGTTGTTGTTGTTGTTGTTGTTTTTGTTGTTTAGGGTTGTTGTTGTTGTTGTTTTATTTAAGGTTATTGTTGTTGTTGTTGTTGTTGTTGTTATTTAGGGTTGTTGTTGTTGTTGTTGTTGTTGTTTTTGTTGTTTAGGGTTGTTGTTGTTGTTGTTTTATTTAAGGTTATTGTTGTTGTTGTTGTTGTTTGGTATTTAGGGTTGTTGTTGTTGTTGTTGTTATTTAGGGTGGTTGTTGTTGTTGTTGTTGTTGTTGTTTAAGGGTTGTTGTTCTTGTTGTTTTATTTAGGGTTGTTGTTGTTATTGTTGTTGTTGTTGTTATTTAGGGTTGTTGTTGTTGTTGTTTTTGTTGTTTAGGGTTGTTGTTGTTGTTGTTTAAGGTTATTGTTGTTGTTGTTGTTGTTATTTAGGGTTGTTGTTGTTGTTGTTGTTGTTGTTTAGGGTTGTTGTTGTTGTTGTTGTTGTTGTTCTTGTTGTTTTATTTAGGGTTATTGTTGTTGTTGTTGTTATTTAGGGTTGTTATTGTTGTTGTTGTTGTTGTTGTTTAGGGTTGTTGTTGTTGTTATTTAGGGTTGTTGTTGTTGTTGTTGTTGTTGTTGTGGTTTAGGGGTTGTTGTTCTTGTTGTTTTATTTAGGGTTATTGTTGTTGTTGTTGTTGTTGTTGTTGTTGTTGTTATTTAGGGTTGTTGTTGTTGTTGTTGTTGTTTTTGTTGTTTAGGGTTGTTGTTGTTGTTGTTTTATTTAAGGTTATTGTTGTTGCTGTTGTTGTTGTTATTTAGGGTTGTTGTTGTTGCTGTTGTTGTTTAGGGTTGTTGTTGTTATTTAGGGTGGTTGTTGTTGTTGTTGTTATTGTGGCAACTTGTTTATGGTTCAGGGTTAAGGGAAAGGTTTTATTATTGTTGTTGTTGTTGTTATTTAGTGTTGTTGTTGTTGTTGTTGTTGTTGCTATTGTTGTTGTTATTTAGGGTTGTTGTTGTTGTTGTAGTTTAGGGTTGTTGTTGTTGTTGTTGTTATTTAGGGTGGTTGTTGTTGTTGTTGCTGTTATTGTGGCAACTTGTTTATGGTTCAGGGTTTAGGGAAAGGTTTTATTATTGTTGTTGTTGTTGTTATTTAGTGTTGTTGTTGTTGTTGTTGTTGTTGCTGTTGTTGTTGTTATTTAGGGTTGTTGTTGTTGTTGTTGTTTAGGGTTGTTGTTGTTGTTGTTGTTATTTAGGGTGGTTGTTGTTGTTGTTGCTGTTATTGTGGCAACTTGTTTATGGTTCAGGGTTTAGGGAAAGGTTTTATTATTGTTGTTGTTGTTGTTATTTAGTGTTGTTGTTGTTGTTTAGGGTTGTTGTTGTTGTTGTTTAAGGTTTTTGTCGTTGTTGTTGTTTAGGGTTGTTGTTGTTGTTGTTGTTATTGTTATTTGGGGTTGTTGTTGTTGTTCCGTTGTTTTTGTTCTTGTTGTTATTTAGGGTTATTATTGTTGTTCTTGTTGTTATTTAGGGTTGTATTTGTTGTTCTGGTTGTTGTTATTTAAGCTTATTATTGTTGTTCTTGTTGTTATTTAAGGTTGTTGTTGTTGTTCTTGTTGTTGTTATTTAGGGTCGTTGTTTCTGTTGTTGTTGTTATTTAAGTTTGTTGTTGTTGTTATTGTTGTTATTTAGGGTTGATGTTGTTGTTGTTATTTAGGGTTGTTGTTGTTGTTGTTGTTGTTATTGTTGCAACTTGCTTAGGGTTCAGGGTTTAGGGAAATGTTTTATTATTGTTGTTGTTGTTGTTATTTAGTGTTGTTGTTGTTGTTTAGGGTTGTTGTTGTTGTTGTTGTTGTTGTTGTTTAGGGTTGTTGTGGTTGTTGTTGTTTAGGGTTGTTGTTGTTGTTGTTGTTATTTAGGGTTGTTGTTGTTGTTGTTGTTGTTGTTGTTGTTATTTAGGGTTGTTGTTGTTGTTGTTGTTGTTGTTGTTGTTTAGGGGTTGTTGTTCTTGTTGTTTTATTTAGGGTTATTGTTGTTGTTTTTGTTGTTATTTAGGGTTGTTGTTGTTGTTGTTGTTGTTGTTGTTGTTGTTTTTGTTGTTTAGGGTTGTTATTGTTGTTGTTTTATTTAAGGTTATTGTTGTTGTTGTTGTTGTTGTTGTTATTTAGGGTTGTTGTTGTTGTTGTTGTTGTTGTTGTTTTTGTTGTTTAGGGTTGTTGTTGTTGTTGTTTTATTTAAGGTTATTGTTGTTGTTGTTGTTGTTTGGTATTTAGGGTTGTTGTTGTTGTTGTTGTTATTTAGGGTGGTTGTTGTTGTTGTTGTTGTTGTTGTTGTTTAAGGGTTGTTGTTCTTGTTGTTTTATTTAGGGTTATTGTTGTTGTTGTTGTTGTTGTTGTTGTTATTTAGGGTTGTTGTTGTTGTTGTTGTTGTTGTTTTTGTTGTTTAGGGTTGTTGTTGTTGTTGTTTTATTTAAGGTTATTGTTGTTGTTGTTGTTGTTATTTAGGGTTGTTGTTTATGTTGTTGTTGTTGTTTAGGGTTGTTGTTGTTGTTGTTGTTGTTGTTATTTAGGGGGGTTGTTGTTGTTGATGTTGTTGTTGTTATTGTTGCAACTTGTTTAGGGTTCAGGGTTTAGGGAAAGGTTTTATTATTGTTGTTGTTGTTGTTATTTAGTGTTGTTGTTGTTGTTTAGGGTTGTTGTTGTTGTTGTTGTTTAGGGTTGTTGTGGTTGTTGTTGTTTAGGGTTGTTCTTGTTGTTTTTGTTATTTAGGGTTGTTGTTGTTGTTGTTGTTATTATTTAGGGTTGTTGTTGTTGTTGTTCTTTAGGGGTTGTTGTTGTTGTTGTTGTTGTTGTTGTTGTTATTGTTATTTGGGGTTGTTGTTGTTGTTGTTCCGTTGTTTTTGTTCTTGTTGTTATTTAGGGTTATTATTGTTGTTCTTGTTGTTATTTAGGGTTGTTGTTGTTATTGTTGTTGTTGTTATTTAGGGTTATTTTTGTTGTTCTTGTTCTTATTTAAGGTTGTTGTTGTTGTTCTTGTTGTTGTTATTTAGGGTCGTTGTTTCTGTTGTTGTTGTTATTTAAGGTTGTTGTTGTTGTTATTGTTGTTATTTAGGGTTGATGTTGTTGTTGTTACTTAGGGTGGTTGTTGTTGTTGTTGCAACTTGTTTAGGGTTCAGGGTTTAAGGAAGGGTTTTGTTATTGTTGTTGTTGTTGTTATTGTTATTTAGGGTTGTTGTTGTTGTTGTTGTTTAGGGTTGTTGTTGTTCTTGTTGTTCTTGTTGTTCTTGTTGTGCTTGTTGTTCTTGTTGTTATTTAGGGCTGTGGTTGTTGTTGTAATTGTTGTTTTGTTGTTGTTGTTGTTGTTACTTAGGGTTGTTGTTGTTATTTTTGTTGTTGTTGTTGTTGTTGTTATTGTTGTTGTTGTTTTTTTTGTTGTCGTTGATGTTGTTGTAGTTGTTGTTGTTGTTGTTGTCGTTGTCTTCGTCGTCGTCGTAGTTGTTTTTGTTGTTGGTGGTGGTGTTG
>OX359289.1:55815103-55825103 GCA_947179395.2 Pulicaria dysenterica | reverse complement strand
TGTTATTTAGGGTTGTTGTTGTTGTTTTTGTTGTTTAGGGTTGTTGTTGTTGTTGTTGTTTTATTTAGGGTTATTGTTGTTGTTGTTGTTGTTATTTAGGGTTTTTTGTGACAACCGTCAACCGAATCTCTCAGGTTAGCCAAGGAAAATTTTAGTAAATGTCCTAATAAGTTATATTGACCTAAATTAATACAAATATAGAGATAGCCGGTTCACGTCACGATTTTGGCAATCACTCCACAAGGCACTCGGTACCCGACTAAATTTGAGCACTGCATATCACCCACAAACCGACGGGCAGACTGAGCGAACTATACAAACATTGGAAGACATGTTAAGAGCTTGTGTGATAGATTTTGGCGGAAGTTGGGATTCTCACTTACCTCTGGTGGAATTCTCATACAACAACAGCTATCATACAAGTATTCAATGTGCTCCATATGAAGCCTTGTATGGACGGAAGTGTCGTTCACCATTGAGTTGGTGCGAAATTGGTGATAGACAATTAATTGGACCTGACATTGTGCAAGAAACAACTGACAAGATCTCAATCATTAGAGATAGACTTAAAGCCGCAAGAGATCGTCAGAAGAGTTACGCAGATAAACGTAGGAAACCTTTAGAATTCCAAGTTGGGGATAAAGTACTTCTGAAGGTGTCGCCCTGGAAGGGACTAATGCGTTTTGGAAAGAGAGGAAAGCTAAGCTCTAGGTACATCGGACGATTTGAAATCATTGAAAGGATCGGTCCAGTGGCGTATAAACTCAAGCTACCTCAGGAATTGAATGCCATCCATAATACATTCCATGTGTCGAACCTGAAGAAATGCTTAGCTGATGAGTCACTCGTTCTACCCTTAGAAGATATTCAAGTTAATGAGAAGTTGTTGTTTACGGAGGAACCAATCGAAATTCTAGGCCGAGAGGTCAAACGACTCATACGAAGTAAAATTCCGATCTTGAAAGTTCGTTGGAATTCAAAACATGGACCTGAGTACACATGGGAACGTGAGGATTATATGAAGCGCAAGTATCCTCACCTTTTTGCTAAGCGTGCAAATGATGCCAACAGTTAAATTTCGGGACGAAAATTTTCTTACTGGGGGAGAATGTGACAACCGTCAACCGAATCTCTCAGGTTAGCCAAGGAAAATTTTAGTAAATGTCCTAATAAGTTATATTGACCTAAATTAATACAAATATGGTAGAAAACTAAGATTTGATGATAGAAAGTCCGCTAATGTGCTTGGATTCCTTTAAAAACCCGTAAAATGTTTAGACGTCTTATAAAATACCAAAACACTATAATTTGTATTAAATTCTATCAAAAACAATTATAAATAATATAATGACATATAATTAGATGTAAAAATATAAAAAAATTTAAAAATTTATAAACTAGAGCTTAAAGTGAACAAATTAAGAGATTTAAGCATCAAACAAGTACCATTTTTTTAACAACTAACCATTATACATTAATATATAATAAATATATAAATTTTGGACAAAAATAAAATAAATAAAACTCACTCTCCCCCATAGAAATCTGCAGCCCACTACCCTTACCACCTCAAATAATCTCTTTGGCCTCTTAAACACACTACCTCTCACTCTCTCCAACACTTCACCACTTACACTTCTCTCTTTCTCTTTTCTCTCTTCTCTCCCTTTTCCCACTCTCTTCCCCACGTTTTTCTCAGCCCAAAAACACTCTCATTTCAGCAAACTTGAAGATTAAATTATGGTTTGATCAAGAAATTCAAGTGTAGGTAACATTCTCTAAGGTTATCTCTTCTTATCTTGCATTTTATTGAGCTATTCTTCTATTTTTTGTTGAGTTCTTGAATCTTCATGAACACACAAGTGTTCTATGGTATTATGTTAACTAAGATAAAAAAATGCTCCAAAAACATTGACAAATCGTTTAAAAAAAAAAAAAGAAGAAGCTTAAAACACAAGATCATATGGTGTTTTACCAACATACATGTAGAGTTCTTGTTGAATCCATACTAGATTTCAACATGCATGTGGGTTTTGTTACATGTATATCATTTTTTTTATGCTGTAGTAATCTTTAAAATTAGTAAATCATGGCTAAAACAAAGAATCTAAGCTTGAAACAACAATAAATGGTGTTAGAACACATAAAATATCAAGATCAAGCAATCTGGAAATTCTGATGAGATATTCATCCGACTTATTTTTGTTATAACTTGAGTTTTACTTATTCAAATCACCTGATTCTTTTTCTAAATGTTAGATTTATGTCTTGGCTTTCCAAGCTATGTAAAATCACTCAAAAATTCGATTTTTTTGACCTTTCAACCACTCAAAACTTGTGGAGTATGTAAACTGAGTCCTGATAAGAATCATTTACGACTTTCACAGGTCATATCTTCTTCAATAATCTATGAAAAATTATGAATATTTTTCTAGAAATTAATTTGATGAGTTACATTTCAATAGAAACTGATCTCACTCATTTTCATTAAGATTTGATCCATCAAACATAAAAAGTAAGTTGCATGTGCAGAATCAGATAATCTGGAAGTTTTATTTGATGAGTCTTAAAACGGCTATAACTTAGTATACACACTGTAAAAATTAGTCAATTTTTTTTTAAAAGTTACATTATTGAGTTATGAATCTAACCCAATTTGAATCACCTAAAAATATTGTCATTTGACCCCTCAAACGTTTAGTAGAGCATAGAAGAGTCGACTGGTTTTTGACCAGTGACTCTTTGATTTAATTAAATCAAATAAAATACCTAAAGATCTTTAAAAATGCTAATATTTTTCTGGTATACTCTAGAGACATAGAATGATGACATATAAAAATTATGAATCCTAAGTAAATTGTTAGAATATGGTAGTATAGGATCAAAGTATAACCCGAAAATCTAGACAGAATCTGAATCTTACAAAATAAGATGAAGGGAAAGTTTTAGATTTGAGACATGACAAAAATATATATACATATTAACTAATAAAAATCATATAAATATATGAATATATCTAAAAGGTAAATTAATACACAAATTATAATATACAATATAAATAGTGCGTCGTTAATTATTTCTTGTAATACTTATCACTTAGATCTAATAATAGAATATTATTTCACTAGGCGTGAAGCACAGCGGAAACTCCGGGAATACTAAGTTTGACCTATTATCGCATTAAGTATCCACAAGTGAGTATTCACGGCCCCACTTTTATTATTTTTGTATAATTTTTGGGGGAAAAGCATGTTACTATTTTATATATCGGTTGAACTGTTTATCAAATTACTACTTTGCTATCGTACTTGGTATGTATGCTATGTTAAGCGACTCTGAGTTTCTCTCATTATGTAAGTCCCAACAAACATCACTACCTATTAACTCATGTATTGAGCCGTTAGCAATTATGGATAGCGCTATTAGGTTGACAACCCACTTACTTTGGTAAGTTCATAATTACTGTGAACGAACTCTATATACTCAATGGGCATTCAGTCAGTAGGCTTAGGTAGTGGGCTCTTTGTGTTAACTTTATGCATACGCTTATACCTTGTGCAATTCAAACAACCGATTTACTTATTCCTTGTTCGATTATGAACGACTTTGCATTAAAAATCTAAATTTTTATTGCATATTGAAATCTGTGATCTCACCAACTATCTGTATAGTTGACACTCTTTTTAACATGTTTTTCAGGAAATCAGCAGTAAGTGGTTTGTACCTGGTCAGCATAATTGTGTGGCAACTTTACTTAGTTTTTTTTGTACTTATGTTATTTCTCGAAATTTCGGACAAATATCAAGTTGTTTTGTAAACATTTGTACTACTTTTAAGTTTCTATGGTTGGTGTGATCTTGTACCTTATGCTATGAAACCGTAAACTGTTACATCCCGTGTTTCCGCTTTAGCGGGGTGTGACAGATTTGGTATCAGAGCCAAAGGTTATAGAGAATACCGGTTTTCTTTTAGAAAA
Organism: Pulicaria dysenterica; assembly: GCA_947179395.2. Lineage (NCBI taxonomy): Eukaryota > Viridiplantae > Streptophyta > Magnoliopsida > Asterales > Asteraceae > Pulicaria > Pulicaria dysenterica. Next base: position 55,821,127 of record OX359289.1, on the reverse strand, counting down.
CTTAAACTATAGCCAAAAGCTGGAAATAACATTCAAAACTACTAAACAAATTACTAGTATAATTAAGTCAAGTATTACACCATCGAAGCATAATTAAACAAAGCTTGATCACCTATGTTTAATTTAGTGAAGATAGTGTAATGCTAGAACTGGTTATATTAGAAGTTTGTTTAAGTTGATTTTTTTTTTCTTTAAACTCGAGTAACATGTATTTTGTGTGTAATCATTGCATAAATACTTGCATCTCATACCACATTAAAGATATCATGCTTATACCTATAGTTAGTTTAGTACACTTGAGCCTTATGTTATTACATATTTAGTGACTAAGAACACTTTTATCTTAGTAGCAATATGTCTTCATCATCTTCCCATACCATGTATTCTGCCGATGAGTCTGGATACGTTACCGGTCATTACCCTCTACACAACCCCCCTACCACGGAAGAAGAAGATCCTTCTGAAGATAGTGGGTCAGATCATGAGGTGTCAAGTGTGAGGACTCCTACCAACATTCCCCAGGGACCATCTACATCCGTTTTACCTATTCCACCACAACCTACTACTACACTACCCCGTGGGCCCCGTATTCGAGTAACACCTCGAAAGAGGGTCCCCATTCCCATGAGGTCGGCAGCAGGGCCATCCCTACGAGGTGAGGCGGGACCATCTACAGTGGTTACGGGAGTACCTATCAGACACGCTCCTGGTTCATCTCAAGAGGAGGCTTATCACTTCCGGGGATTGATTTCTGAGGTGAACGATCTCCGCCAAACCCTAGCATATCAGCAACATGTCCTTTCAGCATCGACAGAACTTAATCACCACTTGGTAGAGAGCTCGATTCGGACAGAAAACACCGCTGATGAGGCAATGCGAGCTATTAGGAGGCTGGAGTTCCTATGTTGGTTGATTGGAGGACTGATTCTTCTGGCCACTATGTTGTTTGTGTTTGTTTATTGGTGGTGGTATTGATGGAAGAATAGTCATGGCAGTATTTGGTCTAAAAACTTTTATCTAGTATATTAGGTTATTTAGTATCATGTATTCAGTATTTCAGAAAACTTCATATGTGTGTAAAAAAAAAACCATCGCATTGATGTATGTATAACATCAAATTTTGTACTTTTGCTTAAAATGCGAAAATATTTATGAATTATATGTTTATGTATTGTCAAAATGGAAGTCCTTATTGGCATATATATAGTTAATTTTAGAAAGAAAAAAAAAATCATATCTTGTTGTGTTCTTTAATTATGAATTTGTTATAGTCAAAATGGTGCAAACTTTTAATTAAACAAAGTTCTATGAATGTGTTTCTAGAATCATGCCACCGAAAAGAAACACACGACATAACCCAAGGGATACCAACAACCAAGGACCGGACTTGGCACAATTAGTGGCACAACAACTTGCTGCAGCGATTCCGAACATTGTTAGTCAAGTCACTGCAGGCATTAATGCTAACCAAGGGAACAACAATAGAAGAGGAAATGATGAAGGAAATAGAAATAATGAAGGTGGAGGAGAGCGTGCCAACAACAACAAGAACAATCTCGGGTGTACCTACAAGGCGTTCAGAGCTTGTAATCCCAAGGAGTTCCACGGGAAAGAAGGCGCTGTTGGGTTGCTGCAATGGATAGAAGGCATGGAGTCTGTACTCAGTATTAGCAAATGCTCTGAAGACTGTAAGGTGGAGTATGCAGCCTGTCTACTTCAAAATAGGGCACTGACATGGTGGAACACACAGGTCCAAACTTGCGGACGAGAGGAAGCAATGAAATTAAAGTGGGAGGAATTCAAAAAGTTGCTCATTGAGGAGTTCTGCCCAAGGGATGAAATCCAAAAATTGGAAACTGAATTCTGGAATCATACTATGGTTGGAAAGGAGATAGGGATATACACTGATCGTTTCCATGAGCTAGCGAAGCTAGTACCCCGTTTGTCTACGCCTGAAGAGAACAAGATTGAGAGGTACATATGGGGATTGGCACCAGAGATCCGAGGAATGGTTACATCGGCAAACCCAACAACTATCCAGAGTGCCGTAAGTTTAGCAAACAGGTTGACAAATGATGCGATCCGATCAGGGAAGTTTGCCCAGAACAAGACTGACGGTAAAAGGAAATAGGGAAATCAGTCAGGGAATAAGAACGGTGGTAGATCTGACAAAAAGCAGAAGGGCGTAAAGAATTTTGGTGTCCAGATTCAAGAACCTGGACGATACAACGGTCCCCATCCCAAGTGTAACAAATGCAACTTTCATCATGGAGGCACTTGCCCTACGTGTGAAAATTGTAAGAAGATTGGTCATTTCACCAAATATTGCAAGGCAGCAAAAGAAACCAACGAAGTGAAAAGGGCATGCTATGAATGTGGAAGTCGGGACCATTTCCGGAATGTGTGTCCTAAGTTGAACAGAGGACCAAACAATAATAATGCTAGAAACCAGGCACGAGGACGAGCTTTTGTCATTGGAGCTGAAGAAGCGAGACAAAACCCAAATGTGGTAACTGGTACGTTTCTCTTGAATGATCACTATGTATCTGTATTATTTGACTCTGGAGCAGATAGGAGTTTCATTTCTACAGAATTTAGATCCATAATCAATATGAAACCAAAGAAACTAAAAGATGCCTATATAATTGAGTTTGCCAATGGTCATGAAACTAAGGCTAGTGATGTCTTAGTTGATTGTATTCTGAATTTAGATAATAAGTTATTTAATATCGATCTTATACCTATTAATTTGGGGAGTTTCGACGTGGTTGTGGGTATGGATTGGTTGTCCAAAAACCGAGCGGAAATTTGTTGCTCCGAAAAGATTATCAAGATACCTCTTTTAGGTTGTGAGACTCTTGTTATACAAGGAGATAAGCCCGGGAAAGCCTTAAAGATTGTATCGTGCATGAAGATTCGTAAGTGTCTGAGGAAGAAATGTGTCGCGTTTTTGGCCCAAGTTGTAAATAAGAACTCAAAGGAGAAACAGATTCAAGATATTCCCGTGGTCAGAGACTATCCTGAAGTATTCCCCGAAGATCTACCTGGTTTACCTCCATTGAGACAAGTCGAATTTCAAATTGACTTAGTTCCCGGCGCAGCGCCAGTAGCAAAAGCACCATATCGCCTAGCGCCAGCTGAAATGCAAGAATTGTCAAGTCAACTTCAGGAACTTTTGGATAAGGGATTTATTCGTCCAAGTTCCTCACCGTGGGGAGCTCCAGTGTTATTTGTCAAGAAGAAAGATGGTTCGTTTAGAATGTGCATTGATTATCGGGAATTAAATAAACTGACAATCAAAAATCGATATCCCCTTCCTCGAATCGATGACCTATTCGACCAGTTGCAAGGTGCGTCATTCTTTTCAAAAATCGATCTTCGTTCAGGGTATCACCAATTGAGAGTTCGTGAAGAAGACATACCCAAAACAGCTTTTAGAACTCGTTATGGACATTATGAGTTTCTGGTTATGCCTTTTGGTTTAACAAACGCCCCAGCTGTATTCATGGACTTGATGAATAGAGTCTGCAGACCATATTTAGACAAATTTGTTATCGTGTTCATAGATGATATATTGATCTATTCTTGCAGCAAGGAAGATCACGAGCAACATTTGAGGCTTATGCTAGAATTACTCAAGGATCAGAAATTGTATGCAAAGTTCTCGAAATGTGAATTTTGGATTCGGGAAGTACAATTTCTTGGTCACATTGTTGGGGAGAAAGGGATTCATGTGGATCCTGCAAAAATTGAAGCTATAAAAAGATGGGAAGCCCCGAAGACTCCAACAGAAGTTCGTCAATTTCTGGGTCTAGCAGGATATTATCGACGATTCATTAAGGATTTTTCAAAGATTTCCCAGCCACTAACCATGTTGACTCAAAAAGATAAAAAGTTTAGTTGGGGAGATAGACAAGAACAAGCATTCCAGAAGCTAAAGCATAAGTTATGCAATTCACCAATCTTGGCATTACCAGAAGGATCGGAAAATTTTGTAGTATATTGTGATGCCTCTCATCAAGGTTTGGGTTGTGTATTGATGCAAAAAGATAAAGTTATAGCATATGCTTCAAGGCAACTTAAAGTTCACGAGAAGAACTACACAACTCATGATTTAGAACTTGGAGCAGTAGTGTTTGCACTTAAAATTTGGAGACATTATTTGTACGGCACTAAGTGCACTATCTACACTGATCATAAGAGCCTTCAACACATCCTTGATCAGAAAATGCTCAACATGAGGCAAAGAAGATGGGTAGAGTTGCTCAATGACTATGATTGTGAAATAAAATACCATCCAGGCAAGGCTAATGTGGTAGCTGATGCGCTTAGTAGAAAAGAAAGAGTTAAACCGACAAGAGTACGAGCTTTGGGAGTAATAGTTCAAACGAGACTAAAAGGAAGAATCTTGGAAGCTCAAGAAGTAGCATTAAAGGTGGAAAATTTGAAAGATGAGACCCTTCATCATTTGGAGCATAGATTCGAAACTAAATCTGATGGTATCCGTTACTTTGAAGGCAAGGTTTGGATACCTAAAGAAAATAATATACGATTAACTATACTAGATGAAGCCCATAAATCTAGGTATTCGGTTCATCCCGGTGCAGATAAAATGTACAAAGACCTGAAGGAGTATTATTGGTGGCCCGGAATGAAGAAAGACATAGCCTTGTATGTGGGAAAGTGTTTCACATGTTCAAAAGTCAAGGCGGAATATCAAAAGCCATCTGGCTTGTTGCAACAGCCCGAGATTCCACAATGGAAATGGGATCAAATTTCCATGGACTTTATCACTAAATTACCCAGAACAGTTAGGGGTCACGATTCAATTTGGGTAATAGTGGACCGATTGACAAAGTCAGCACATTTCCTTTCCATCCGAGAGGATTACAAGATGGAAAAACTTGCCCAGATTTACATTAAGGAGATTGTTACTCGTCATGGGGTACCAATTTCAATCATTTCGGATAGAGATAGCCGGTTCACGTCACGATTTTGGCAATCACTCCACAAGGCACTCGGTACCCGACTAAATTTGAGCACAGCATATCACCCACAAACCGACGGGCAGACTGAGCGAACTATACAAACATTGGAAGACATGTTAAGAGCTTGTGTGATAGATTTTGGCGGAAGTTGGGATTCTCACTTACCTCTGGTGGAATTCTCATACAACAACAGCTATCATACAAGTATTCAATGTGCTCCATATGAAGCCTTGTATGGACGGAAGTGTCGTTCACCATTGAGTTGGTGCGAAATTGGTGATAGACAATTAATTGGACCTGACATTGTGCAAGAAACAACTGACAAGATCTCAATCATTAGAGATAGACTTAAAGCCGCAAGAGATCGTCAGAAGAGTTACGCAGATAAACGTAGGAAACCTTTAGAATTCCAAGTTGGGGATAAAGTACTTCTGAAGGTGTCGCCCTGGAAGGGACTAATGCGTTTTGGAAAGAGAGGAAAGCTAAGCTCTAGGTACATCGGACGATTTGAAATCATTGAAAGGATCGGTCCAGTGGCGTATAAACTCAAGCTACCTCAGGAATTGAATGCCATCCATAATACATTCCATGTGTCGAACCTGAAGAAATGCTTAGCTGATGAGTCACTCGTTCTACCCTTAGAAGATATTCAAGTTAATGAGAAGTTGTTGTTTACGGAGGAACCAATCGAAATTCTAGGCCGAGAGGTCAAACGACTCATACGAAGTAAAATTCCGATCTTGAAAGTTCGTTGGAATTCAAAACATGGACCTGAGTACACATGGGAACGTGAGGATTATATGAAGCGCAAGTATCCTCACCTTTTTGCTAAGCGTGCAAATGATGCCAACAGTTAAATTTCGGGACGAAAATTTTCTTACTGGGGGAGAATGTGACAACCGTCAACCGAATCTCTCAGGTTAGCCAAGGAAAATTTTAGTAAATGTCCTAATAAGTTATATTGACCTAAATTAATACAAATATGGTAGAAAACTAAGATTTGATGATAGAAAGTCCGCTAATGTGCTTGGATTCC
>OX359289.1:55795103-55805103 GCA_947179395.2 Pulicaria dysenterica | reverse complement strand
ATTTAGGGTTATTGTTGTTGTTGTTGTTGTTGTTGTTATTTAAGGTTGTTGTTGTTGTTTTTGTTGTTTAGGGTTGTTGTTGTTGTTGTTGTTTTATTAAGGGTTATTGTTGTTGTTGTTGTTGTTGTTATTTAGGGTTGTTGTTGTTGTTGTTGTTGTTATTTATGGTTGTTGTTGTTGTTGTTTTGGGTTGTTGTTGTTGTTGTTGTTATTTAGGGTTGTTGATGTTGTTGTTGTTATTTAGGGTTGTTGTTCTTGTTGTTGTTGTTGTTGTTGTTGTTTACGGGTTGTTGTTCTTGTTGTTTTATTTAGGGTTATTGTTGTTGTTGTTGTTGTTGTTGTTATTTAGGGTTGTTGTTATTGTTTTTGTTGTTTACGGGTTGTTGTTCTTGTTGTTTTATTTAGGGTTATTGTTGTTGTTGTTGTTGTTGTTGTTATTTAGGGTTGTTGTTGTTGTTTTTGTTATTCAGGGTTGTTGTTGTTGTTGTTGTTGTTGTTGTTTACGGGTTGTTGTTCTTGTTGTTTTATTTAGGGTTATTGTTGTTGTTGTTGTTGTTGTTGTTGTTATTTAGGGTTGTTGTTGTTGTTTTTGTTGTTTAGGGTTGTTGTTGTTGTTGTTGTTTTATTTAGGGTTATTGTTGTTGTTGTTGTTGTTGTTATTTAGGGTTGTTGTTGTTGTTGCTGTTGTTGTTTAGGGTTGTTGTTGTTGTTGTTGTTGTTGTTATTTAGGGTGGTTGTTGTTGTTGTTGTTGTTATTGTTGCAACTTGTTTAAGGTTCAGGGTTTAAGGAAGGGTTTTGTTATTGTTGTTGTTGTTGTAATTGTTGTTGTTGTTTATGTTGTTATTGTTGTTGTTGTTTTTGTTGTTGTCGTTGATATTGTTGTGTTGTTGTTGTTGTTGTCGTTGTCGTCGTCGTCGTCGTGGTTGTTGTTATTGTTGTTGTTGCTGTCGTCGTCGTCGTCGTTGTTGTTGTTGTTGATGTTGTTGGGGTTGTTGTTGCTGTTGTCGTCATCGTCGTTGTTGTTGTTGTTGTTGTTGTTGTTGTTGTTGTTGACGATGTTGTTGTTGTTGATGTTGTTGTTTTAGTTGTTATTTAAGGTTGTTGTTGTCATTGTAATGGTTGTTTTTGTTGTTGATATTGTGGTTGTTTTTGTTGTTTAGGGTTGTTGTTGTTTTATTTAGGGTTATTGTTGTTGTTGTAGTTATTGATGTTGTTATTTAGGGTTGTTGTTGATTTTGTTGTTTAAGGTTGTTGTTGTTGTTGTTTTATTTAGGGTTATTGTTCTTGCTGTTGTTGTTGTTATTTAGGGCTGTTGTTGTTGTTGTTGTTTAGGGTTGTTGTTGTTGTTGTTATTTAGGGTGGTTGTTGTTGTTGTTGTTGTTATTGTTGCAACTTGTTTAGGGTTCAGGGTTTAGGGAAAGGTTTTATTATTGTTTTTGTTGTTGTTATTTTGTGTTGTTTTTGTTGTTTAGGGTTGTTGTTGTTGTTGTTGTTGTTTATGGGTTGTTGTTCTTGTTGTTTTATTTAGGGTTATTATTGTTGTTGTTGTTGTCTTTGTTGTTTAGGGTTGTTGTTGTTGTTGTTTTATTTAGGGTTATTGTTGTTGTTGTTGTTGTTGTTATTTAGGGTTGTTGTTGTTGTTGTTGTTGTTGTTTAGGGTTGTTGTTGTTGTTGTTGTTGTTATTTAGGGTGGTTGTTGTTGTTGTTGTTGTTATTGTTGCAACTTGTTTAAGGTTCAGGGTTTAAGAAAGGGTTTTGTTATTGTTGTTGTTGTTGTTATTGTTATTTAGGGTTGTTGTTGTTGTTGTTCTTCTTCTTCTTGTTGTTCTTGTTGTGCTTGTTGTTCTTGTTGTTATTTAGGGTTGTTGTTGTTGTTGTAATTGTTGTTTAGTTGTTGTTGTTGTTACTTAGGGTTGTTGTTGTTATTTTTGTTGTTGTTGTTGTTGTTGTTATTTAGGGTTGTTGTTGTTCTTGTTGTCTTTGTTGTTTAGGGTTGTTGTTGTTGTTGTTTTATTTAGGGTTATTGTTGTTGTTGTTGTTGTTGTTATTTAGGGTTGTTGTTGTTGTTGTTGTTGTTGTTTAGGGTTGTTGTTGTTGTTGTTGTTGTTGTTATTTAGGGTGGTTGTTGTTGTTGTTGTTGTTATTGTTGCAACTTGTTTAAGGTTCAGGGTTTAAGAAAGGGTTTTGTTATTGTTGTTGTAGTTGTTATTGTTATTTAGGGTTGTTGTTGTTGTTGTTCTTCTTCTTCTTGTTGTTCTTGTTGTGCTTGTTGTTCTTGTTGTTATTTAGGGTTGTTGTTGTTGTTGTAATTGTTGTTTAGTTGTTGTTGTTGTTGTTACTTAGGGTTGTTGTTGTTATTTTTGTTGTTGTTGTTGTTGTTGTTATTTAGGGTTGTTATTGTTCTTGTTGTCTTTGTTGTTTAGGGTTGTTGTTGTTGTTGTTTTATTTAGGGTTATTGTTGTTGCTTTTGTTTTTGTTATTTATGGTTGTTGTTGTTGTTGTTTAGGGTTGTTGTTGTTGTTGTTGTTGTTGTTGTTATTTAGGGTTGTTGTTGTTGTTGTTGTTGTTGTTGTTGTTGTTGTTATTGTTGCAACTTGTTTAGGGTTCAGGGTTTACGGAAAGGGTTTATTATTGTTGTTGTTGTTGTTATTTAGTGTTGTTGTTGTTGTTTAGGGTTGTTGTTGTTGTTGTTGTTATTGTTTAGGGTTGTTGCGGTTGTTGTTGTTTAGGGTTGTTTTTGTTGTTGTTATTTAGGGTTGTTGATGTTGTTGTTGTTATTTAGGGTTGTTGTTGTTGTTGTTGTTGTTGTTGTTGTTTACTGGTTGTTGTTCTTGTTGTTTTATTTAGGGTTATTGTTGTTGTTGTTGTTGTTGTTGTTATTTAAGGTTGTTGTTGTTGTTTTTGTTGTTTAGGGTTGTTGTTGTTGTTGTTGTTTTATTTAGGGTTATTGTTGTTGTTGTTGTTGTTGTTATTTATGGTTGTTGTTGTTGTTGTTTTGGGTTGTTGTTGTTGTTGTTGTTATTAAGGGTTGTTGATGTTGTTGTTGTTATTTAGGGTTGTTGTTCTTGTTGTTGTTGTTGTTGTTGTTGTTTACGGGTTGTTGTTCTTGTTGTTTTATTTAGGGTTATTGTTGTTGTTGTTGTTGTTGTTGTTATTTAGGGTTGTTGTTGTTGTTGTTGTTGTTGATGATGTTGTTGTTGTTGATGTTGTTGTTTTAGTTGTTATTTAAGGTTGTTGTTGTCGTTGTAATGGTTGTTTTTGTTGTTGATATTGTGGTTGTTTTTGTTGTTTAGGGTTGTTGTTGTTTTATTTAGGGTTATTGTTGTTGTTGTAGTTATTGATGTTGTTATTTAGGGTTGTTGTTGTTTTTGTTGTTTAAGGTTGTTGTTGTTGTTGTTTTATTTAGGGTTATTGTTCTTGCTGTTGTTGTTGTTATTTAGGGCTGTTGTTGTTGTTGTTGTTTAGGGTTGTTGTTGTTGTTGTTATTTAGGGTGGTTGTTGTTGTTGTTGTTGTTATTGTTGCAACTTGTTTAGGGTTCAGGGTTTAGGGAAAGGTTTTATTATTGTTTTTGTTGTTGTTATTTTGTGTTGTTTTTGTTGTTTAGGGTTGTTGTTGTTGTTGTTGTTGTTTATGGGTTGTTGTTCTTGTTGTTTTATTTAGGGTTATTATTGTTGTTGTTGTTGTCTTTGTTGTTTAGGGTTGTTGTTGTTGTTGTTTTATTTAGGGTTATTGTTGTTGTTGTTGTTGTTGTTATTTAGGGTTGTTGTTGTTGTTGTTTTGGGTTGTTGTTGTTGTTGTTGTTATTTATGGTTGTTGATGTTGTTGTTGTTATTTAGGGTTGTTGTTCTTGTTGTTGTTGTTGTTGTTGTTGTTTACGGGTTGTTGTTCTTGTTGTTTTATTTAGGGTTATTGTTGTTGTTGTTGTTGTTGTTGTTATTTAGGGTTGTTGTTGTTGTTGTTGTTGTTGATGATGTTGTTGTTGTTGATGTTGTTGTTTTAGTTGTTATTTAAGGTTGTTGTTGTCGTTGTAATGGTTGTTTTTGTTGTTGATATTGTGGTTGTTTTTGTTGTTTAGGGTTGTTGTTGTTTTATTTAGGGTTATTGTTGTTGTTGTAGTTATTGATGTTGTTATTTAGGGTTGTTGTTGATTTTGTTGTTTAAGGTTGTTGTTGTTGTTGTTTTATTTAGGGTTATTGTTCTTGCTGTTGTTGTTGTTATTTAGGGCTGTTGTTGTTGTTGTTGTTTAGGGTTGTTGTTGTTGTTGTTATTTAGGGTGGTTGTTGTTGTTGTTGTTGTTATTGTTGCAACTTGTTTAGGGTTCAGGGTTTAGGGAAAGGTTTTATTATTGTTTTTGTTGTTGTTATTTTGTGTTGTTTTTGTTGTTTAGGGTTGTTGTTGTTGTTGTTGTTGTTTATGGGTTGTTGTTCTTGTTGTTTTATTTAGGGTTATTATTGTTGTTGTTGTTGTCTTTGTTGTTTAGGGTTGTTGTTGTTGTTGTTTTATTTAGGGTTATTGTTGTTGTTGTTGTTGTTGTTATTTAGGGTTGTTGTTGTTGTTGTTGTTGTTGTTTAGGGTTGTTGTTGTTGTTGTTGTTGTTATTTAGGGTGGTTGTTGTTGTTGTTGTTGTTATTGTTGCAACTTGTTTAAGGTTCAGGGTTTAAGAAAGGGTTTTGTTATTGTTGTTGTTGTTGTTATTGTTATTTAGGGTTGTTGTTGTTGTTGTTCTTCTTCTTCTTGTTGTTCTTGTTGTGCTTGTTGTTCTTGTTGTTATTTAGGGTTGTTGTTGTTGTTGTAATTGTTGTTTAGTTGTTGTTGTTGTTACTTAGGGTTGTTGTTGTTATTTTTGTTGTTGTTGTTGTTGTTGTTATTTAGGGTTGTTATTGTTCTTGTTGTCTTTGTTGTTTAGGGTTGTTGTTGTTGTTGTTTTATTTAGGGTTATTGTTGTTGTTGTTGTTGTTGTTATTTAGGGTTGTTGTTGTTGTTGTTGTTGTTGTTTAGGGTTGTTGTTGTTGTTGTTGTTGTTGTTATTTAGGGTGGTTGTTGTTGTTGTTGTTGTTATTGTTGCAACTTGTTTAAGGTTCAGGGTTTAAGAAAGGGTTTTGTTATTGTTGTTGTTGTTGTTATTGTTATTTAGGGTTGTTGTTGTTGTTGTTCTTCTTCTTCTTGTTGTTCTTGTTGTGCTTGTTGTTCTTGTTGTTATTTAGGGTTGTTGTTGTTGTTGTAATTGTTGTTTAGTTGTTGTTGTTGTTACTTAGGGTTGTTGTTGTTATTTTTGTTGTTGTTGTTGTTGTTGTTATTTAGGGTTGTTATTGTTGTTGTTGTCTTTGTTGTTTAGGGTTGTTGTTGTTGTTGTTTTATTTAGGGTTATTGTTGTTGTTGTTGTTGTTGTTATTTAGGGTTGTTGTTGTTGTTGTTGTTGTTGTTTAGGGTTGTTGTTGTTGTTGTTGTTGTTGTTATTTAGGGTGGTTGTTGTTGTTGTTGTTGTTATTGTTGCAACTTGTTTAAGGTTCAGGGTTTAAGAAAGGGTTTTGTTATTGTTGTTGTTGTTGTTATTGTTATTTAGGGTTGTTGTTGTTGTTGTTCTTCTTCTTCTTGTTGTTCTTGTTGTGCTTGTTGTTCTTGTTGTTATTTAGGGTTGTTGTTGTTGTTGTTGTTGTTGTAATTGTTGTTTAGTTGTTGTTGTTGTTGTTACTTAGGGTTGTTGTTGTTATTTTTGTTGTTGTTGTTGTTGTTGTTATTTAGGGTTGTTATTGTTCTTGTTGTCTTTGTTGTTTAGGGTTGTTGTTGTTGTTGTTTTATTTAGGGTTATTGTTGTTGCTTTTGTTTTTGTTATTTATGGTTGTTGTTGTTGTTGTTTAGGGTTGTTGTTGTTGTTGTTGTTGTTGTTGTTATTTAGGGTTGTTGTTGTTGTTGTTGTTGTTGTTGTTATTGTTGCAACTTGTTTAGGGTTCAGGGTTTACGGAAAGGGTTTATTATTGTTGTTGTTGTTGTTATTTAGTGTTGTTGTTGTTGTTTAGGGTTGTTGTTGTTGTTGTTGTTATTGTTTAGGGTTGTTGCGGTTGTTGTTGTTTAGGGTTGTTTTTGTTGTTGTTATTTAGGGTTGTTGATGTTGTTGTTGTTATTTAGGGTTGTTGTTGTTGTTGTTGTTGTTGTTGTTGTTTACTGGTTGTTGTTCTTGTTGTTTTATTTAGGGTTATTGTTGTTGTTGTTGTTGTTGTTGTTATTTAAGGTTGTTGTTGTTGTTTTTGTTGTTTAGGGTTGTTGTTGTTGTTGTTGTTTTATTTAGGGTTATTGTTGTTGTTGTTGTTGTTGTTATTTATGGTTGTTGTTGTTGTTGTTTTGGGTTGTTGTTGTTCTTGTTGTTATTTAGGGTTGTTGATGTTGTTGTTGTTATTTAGGGTTGTTGTTCTTGTTGTTGTTGTTGTTGTTGTTGTTTACGGGTTGTTGTTCTTGTTGTTTTATTTAGGGTTATTGTTGTTGTTGTTGTTGTTGTTGTTATTTAGGGTTGTTGTTGTTGTTGTTGTTGTTGATGATGTTGTTGTTGTTGATGTTGTTGTTTTAGTTGTTATTTAAGGTTGTTGTTGTCGTTGTAATGGTTGTTTTTGTTGTTGATATTGTGGTTGTTTTTGTTGTTTAGGGTTGTTGTTGTTTTATTTAGGGTTATTGTTGTTGTTGTAGTTATTGATGTTGTTATTTAGGGTTGTTGTTGATTTTGTTGTTTAAGGTTGTTGTTGTTGTTGTTTTATTTAGGGTTATTGTTCTTGCTGTTGTTGTTGTTATTTAGGGCTGTTGTTGTTGTTGTTGTTTAGGGTTGTTGTTGTTGTTGTTATTTAGGGTGGTTGTTGTTGTTGTTGTTGTTATTGTTGCAACTTGTTTAGGGTTCAGGGTTTAGGGAAAGGTTTTATTATTGTTTTTGTTGTTGTTATTTTGTGTTGTTGTTGTTGTTTAGGGTTGTTGTTGTTGTTGTTGTTGTTTATGGGTTGTTGTTCTTGTTGTTTTATTTAGGGTTATTATTGTTGTTGTTGTTGTCTTTGTTGTTTAGGGTTGTTGTTGTTGTTGTTTTATTTAGGGTTATTGTTGTTGTTGTTGTTGTTGTTATTTAGGGTTGTTGTTGTTGTTGTTGTTGTTGTTTAGGGTTGTTGTTGTTGTTGTTGTTGTTGTTATTTAGGGTGGTTGTTGTTGTTGTTATTGTTGCAACTTGTTTAAGGTTCAGGGTTTAAGAAAGGGTTTTGTTATTGTTGTTGTTGTTGTTATTGTTATTTAGGGTTGTTGTTGTTGTTGTTCTTCTTCTTGTTGTTGTTCTTGTTGTGCTTGTTGTTCTTGTTGTTATTTAGGGTTGTTGTTGTTGTTGTAATTGTTGTTTAGTTGTTGTTGTTGTTACTTAGGGTTGTTGTTGTTATTTTTGTTGTTGTTGTTGTTGTTGTTATTTAGGGTGGTTGTTGTTGTTGTTGTTGTTATTGTAGCAACTTGTTTAAGGTTCAGGGTTTAAGAAAGGGTTTTCTTATTGTTGTTGTTGTTGTTATTGTTATTTAGGGTTGTTGTTGTTGTTCTTCTTCTTCTTCTTGTTGTTCTTGTTGTGCTTGTTGTTCTTGTTGTTATTTAGGGTTGTTGTTGTTGTTGTAATTGTTGTTTAGTTGTTGTTGTTGTTGTTACTTAGGGTTGTTGTTGTTATTTTTGTTGTTGTTGTTGTTGTTGTTATTTAGGGTTGTTATTGTTCTTGTTGTCTTTGTTGTTTAGGGTTGTTGTTGTTGTTTTATTTAGGGTTATTGTTGTTGCTTTTGTTTTTGTTATTTATGGTTGTTGTTGTTGTTGTTTAGGGTTGTTGTTGTTGTTGTTATTTAGGGTTGTTGTTGTTGTTGTTGTTGTTGTTGTTATTGTTGCAACTTGTTTAGGGTTCAGGGTTTACGGAAAGGGTTTATTATTGTTGTTGTTGTTGTTATTTAGTGTTGTTGTTGTTGTTTAGGGTTGTTGTTGTTGTTGTTGTTATTGTTTAAGGTTGTTGCGGTTGTTGTTGTTTAGGGTTGTTTTTGTTGTTGTTATTTAGGGTTGTTGATGTTGTTGTTGTTATTTAGGGTTGTTGTTGTTGTTGTTGTTGTTGTTGTTTACTGGTTGTTGTTCTTGTTGTTTTATTTAGGGTTATTGTTGTTGTTGTTGTTGTTGTTGTTATTTAAGGTTGTTGTTGTTGTTTTTGTTGTTTAGGGTTGTTGTTGTTGTTGTTGTTTTATTTAGGGTTATTGTTGTTGTTGTTGTTGTTGTTATTTAGGGTTGTTGTTGTTGTTGTTGTTGTTATTTATGGTTGTTGTTGTTGTTGTTTTGGGTTGTTGTTGTTGTTGTTGTTATTTAGGGTTGTTGATGTTGTTGTTGTTATTTAGGGTTGTTGTTCTTGTTGTTGTTGTTGTTGTTGTTGTTTACGGGTTGTTGTTCTTGTTGTTTTATTTAGGGTTATTGTTGTTGTTGTTGTTGTTGTTGTTGTTGTTATTTAGGGTTGTTGTTGTTGTTTTTGTTGTTTACGGGTTGTTGTTCTTGTTGTTTTATTTAGGGTTATTGTTGTTGTTGTTGTTGTTGTTGTTATTTAGGGTTGTTGTTGTTGTTTTTGTTATTTAGGGTTGTTGTTGTTGTTGTTGTTGTTGTTTACGGGTTGTTGTTCTTGTTGTTTTATTTAGGGTTATTGTTGTTGTTGTTGTTGTTGTTGTTGTTATTTAGGGTTGTTGTTGTTGTTTTTGTTGTTTAGGGTTGTTGTTGTTGTTGTTGTTTTATTTAGGGTTATTGTTGTTGTTGTTGTTGTTGTTATTTAGGGTTGTTGTTGTTGTTGCTGTTGTTGTTTAGGGTTGTTGTTGTTGTTGTTATTGTTGTTATTTAGGGTGGTTGTTGTTGTTGTTGTTGTTATTGTTGCAACTTGTTTAAGGTTCAGGGTTTAAGGAAGGGGTTTGTTATTGTTGTTGTTGTTGTAATTGTTGTTGTTGTTTATGTTGTTATTGTTGTTGTTGTTTTTGTTGTTGTCGTTGATATTGTTGTGTTGTTGTTGTTGTTGTCGTTGTCATCGTCGTCGTCGTTGTTGTTGTTATTGTTGTTGTTGCTGTCGTCGTCGTCGTCGTTGTTGTTGTTGTTGATGTTGTTGGGGTTGTTGTTGCTGTTGTCGTCATCGTCGTTGTTGTTGTTGTTGTTGTTGTTGTTGATGATGTTGTTGTTGTTGATGTTGTTGTTTTAGTTGTTATTTAAGGTTGTTGTTGTCGTTGTAATGGTTGTTTTTGTTGTTGATATTGTGGTTGTTTTTGTTGTTTAGGGTTGTTGTTGTTTTATTTAGGGTTATTGTTGTTGTTGTAGTTATTGATGTTGTTATTTAGGGTTGTTGTTGATTTTGTTGTTTAAGGTTGTTGTTGTTGTTGTTTAAGGTTGTTGTTGTTGTTGTTTTATTTAGGGTTATTGTTCTTGCTGTTGTTGTTGTTATTTAGGGCTGTTGTTGTTGTTGTTGTTTAGGGTTGTTGTTGTTGTTGTTATTGTTGCAACTTGTTTAGGGTTCAGGGTTTAGGGAAAGGTTTTATTATTGTTTTTGTTGTTGTTATTTTGTGTTGTTGTTGTTGTTTAGGGTTGTTGTTGTTGTTGTTGTTGTTTATGGGTTGTTGTTCTTGTTGTTTTATTTAGGGTTATTATTGTTGTTGTTGTTGTCTTTGTTGTTTAGGGTTGTTGTTGTTGTTGTTTTATTTAGGGTTATTGTTGTTGTTGTTGTTGTTGTTATTTAGGGTTGTTGTTGTTGTTGTTGTTGTTTAGGGTTGTTGTTGTTGTTGTTGTTGTTGTTATTTAGGGTGGTTGTTGTTGTTGTTGTTGTTATTGTTGCAACTTGTTTAAGGTTCAGGGTTTAAGAAAGGGTTTTGTTATTGTTGTTGTTGTTGTTATTGTTATTTAGGGTTGTTGTTGTTGTTGTTGTTCTTCTTCTTGTTGTTCTTGTTGTGCTTGTTGTTCTTGTTGTTATTTAGGGTTGTTGTTGTTGTTGTAATTGT